>OZ038515.1:75330274-75337774 GCA_964036315.1 Acanthosepion esculentum
CGACATGCGGTTCAGGCGCAATCTGGGCGTATCGGATTTTGGGTTTTATCAATTTTCCACACTGTTTAGGGGTCCGTGGTCATGAAACTTCTGGACAACACTTCTAATGGTAGACTCTAAGAGGGTGTCAAATTTGGTTGAAATGCAATCATTCCTTCTGTAAGCAGATTTTTTTAATTA
The DNA here is from genome assembly GCA_964036315.1 of Acanthosepion esculentum. Lineage (NCBI taxonomy): Eukaryota > Metazoa > Mollusca > Cephalopoda > Sepiida > Sepiidae > Acanthosepion > Acanthosepion esculentum. Next base: position 75,330,455 of record OZ038515.1, read on the forward strand.
TCGATTTTTTTTCGGAACCCGAGTCCGAACTCAAAAATCAGGCTCCGTCATGTCCTTACGGCAACCATTTGCAAACTCGTGGTGAAAACCGCATCAAAATCGGGTGAGAAATGTGGCCTAGGCGAGGTAACAACACCCACGACAGACACACAGACAGACAACATGAGAAATAATATATATATATATATATATATATATATATATATATATATATATATATATAAATGAAATGTATTAAGTCTACCAATTATTTAAAATATTTTCTGTTTAAATGTTATTTTTATAGATATAATTTAAGTTCATAAACAGAGCATTTACTTAAATAAATTATATCTATAAAAATAACATATAAACATAAAATATATTAAATATATACATGCACACACACACACACAATGTTTCAACCAAGTACTCTCCAGTCCTATATCCACTACACCACCATCCTGAAGAGCAACAGTCTGAAATAATACAAGAATATAAAAATTTATATTTTATAAATTTTATATATATATGGTTCAGTAATATTTGTGGTTTCAAGCATCTGTTGGAGTTGGGGGGAGGATTGTCTTGGAATTTATCCTTTGTTGATTTGTGGTGGGACTATTGAATTTTAATTATTGAATCTTCATAGTTTTAGTAAAAAGATTCTTGCTTTCAGAGAACATTTTGTTTTTGTGGGGAGAAATTTTTTCTTTTCTCTTTTTTTTCTCTTTTTTTTCTCTTTTTTTTCTCTTTTTTTTCTCTTTTTTTTTCTCTTTTTTTTCTCTTTTTTTCTATCATTCTTTTTGTTGTTTTTTTTCTTGTTTTTTCTTTCTCTTTATTTCTCTTTTTCCTTCCTCTTTTTCTCTTTTGTCTATCATTTTTTCTTTTATCTTTTTCTTTTTGTCTTTTCTTTTTTCTTGTTTTTTCTTTCTCTTTCACTTCTCTCTTTTTTCTTCCTTCCTCTCTTTTTTCTTCCTTCCTCTCTTTTTTCTTCCTTCCTCTCTTTTTTCTTCCTTCCTCTCTTTTTTCTTCCTTCCTCTCTTTTTTCTTCCTTCCTCTCTTTTTTCTTCCTTCCTCTCTTTTTTCTTCCTTCCTCTCTTTTTTCTTCCTTCCTCTCTTTTTACTTTCTCTCTCTTTTTTTTCTCTCTCTCTCTTTTTCTCTCTCTCTCTTTTTCTCTCTCTCTCTTTTTCTCTCTCTCTCTCTTTTTCTCTCTCTTTTTTCTTTCTCTCTCTTTTTTTCTCTCTCTTTCTTTTTTCTCTCTCTCTTTTTCTCTCTTTCTCTCTCTCTCTCTTTTTTCTTTCTCTGTTTATATTTTCATTACATTAAATTTATTTTTAACTTGCAGCTTTCAAGACCTACGACCCATTGCCACAGGTTGCGGTCTTAGATTTTAGAATTTAGTACAAATAATTACGTCTGTTGTTATCCCTTGTCCTAAATCTGTCGATGCCTTCCTGGCTCATATATTTATCTGTAATCTTTCTTTTCCTTTGTAAATGTTGGGTTCTGTTCATTCCAGAGGGGAAATATTCAGCCGCTCATCTGAGCATCTCTCAGCAAAAACAAATCAGATTCTAACCAGCCAAAAATGCCCAAATACATACTATATTTAACACACCCCCCACACACACACACGGGTCAAATGTGGCACAAGGCCGGTTTAATGTGGGCTTACCGAGCCCATACGCTCGGCCAAAAATATGCCTATTTACAACCCATATACACGAGTTTAGGGACTGTCTACATCCCCGGACGAAACTTTGCCCTGCGGCAAAGCCTCATCCGAGTTCCTCTCTGCCAAACAGAGAGTTCGACAGAATGGTGCTCTGCTGTCGAACAAATACATACACCAAACGTATTTTATTAAATCTCTAAATAAAATACAGACTGCAGATTTCAAAATTCCTCAACTGTAAGCAATCATGGCTCTTCACAGCTTCCTTTTTTTTAAAATATCTATTCACTGTATGCTAAAGGTTACTGAGTTAATATCCACAAATATATAAACACTTGACTATATATATATATATATATATATATATATATATATACACACCTTATATTAATCTTTAATTCATCTTAAATCCAAAATGAAATTTCTTTGTAAGGTATTTGTTTGAGAATCTGTCTATATTTCTGAGATGAGGTATTATGTACACTATTTACATTATTCGAACTATTGGCCTCATCTTTGTCGCCATGTTTATCACAAAGTTCCGGCCGTTGTACGCTCCGGCCTTCTTCAGGTGGTTGAAATGTTGAATTGAACCCTTTATTTCGCTCACTGTAGGTAGGCTGTTCTAGTTCCATGTGCCATTCTTCCTGAAGAAGGCTGGAGTATAAAACAGCCGAAATGTTGCAACAAATATGGTGACAAAGACGAGGACAATAGTCCGAATAATGTAAATAGTGTACATAATACCTCATCTTAGAAATATAGACAGATATTGATTTTTGTCAATGTCGACTCCTGAAGCTGGGTAACAGTTTACTTTTCTTTTAGTATTTTTTTAAATTTTGCGCGACATTTACCTTTTTCATTGCTCTTTTTTTTCTTTTCCTTCTTTTTTTTTTTTTTAATCATTTCACCCCAAGCAAGGTGATAATGCCACTCGGATGAAAGGGTTTATTGGAAGTGGAAGAGAATGAGGAGAAAGGACAATAAAAGAAAAGAGTTCAGGAAAACAGAAGCTGGCAATTTGCTTCACATTTAAACTTTTCAAGATTGTAGGTGGTAAAGAGGCAAGAAGTTGGGCAGGAGTTTCACAGATGAGAAGTGTGAGAAAATAAATTATTATAATAGAACTGATGGTTGCATCTAGCAATTTCAACAGTAGAATGGTGAGACCTAGTTGCCAATCTAGTAGTACACTTCATGCAGTCAAGGCACCAAGGATGAAAGCTCATTAGAACAAATGCCCTGAAATTATATGTACAAAAAACAGAGGGAAAACTTGTTACGTCCATGAGAAAGTGGCTGAAACCAAAATGCAAGGTCAGGATCGATTACATTACAGACCCTTCTTTGAATTTTGTCAAGAATCTCAAGATATATAACAGGAGCACCAGACCAGATATGGCAGCAATATTCAATGCACGGACGAATGGTAGATTTATAAATGTGCAAGATGGATTGTGATGAGAAAACCTTTGGCAGTGGGAAAGTAAAGTCGTGATTCTAGGTGAGGACCAATAACATTACATTCTTTGGATTTTGTTGAGAATCTCAAGATATATAACAGGAACACCAGACCAGATATGGCAGCAATATTCAATGCACGGACGAAGGGTAGATTTATAAATGTGCAAGATGGATTCTGCTGAGGAAAACTTTGGCAGTGGGAAAGTAAAGTCGTGATTCTAGGTGAGGACCAATAACATTACATTCTTTGGATTTTGTTGAGAATCTCAAGATATATAACAAGATCACTGGACCAGATATGGCAGCAATATTCAATGCACAGACGAATGGTAGATTTATAAATGTGCAAGATGGATTCTGATGAGGAAAACTTTGGCAGTGGGAAAGTAAAGTCGTGATTCTAGGTGAGGACCAATAACATTACATTCTTTGGATTTTGTTGAGAATCTCAAGATATATAACAAGATCACTGGACCAGATATGGCAGCAATATTCAATGCACAGACGAAGAGTAGATTTATAAATGTGCAAGATGGCTTCTGATGAGAAAAATTCTCCGGCACAACACAGTGAATCAACTTTCCTAGCAGTAGATCTAGCAATTGATTCAATATAATCATTCCATTTCATGTCAATGGAAAATGTGAGCCAAGGATAAGGCAATCATAGGCTTCCTTCATAGCTGAGACAGTAGTAGAGTTTTGAGCACAGGTGAAAGCAAGAGATACATACATACACACACACACACACACAAATATATATATATATATATACATGGTAATTCCCACATCTCATTCAGATGAGAGCTGCCTCGTTTCAGCATCCATGGTTCTGACCATGACTATTGAAACCAACATTTGATTTCATAGTTATCGAGTATATGGGACAGATAAACTGTGAATCCTTGATTTGGTTTCATTGGATCTGCTTGCCCTACATTACTTCTGTGTACCACACCATGTGTCTCCTCAGTCCAGATGATGATCTGCAAACTTTGTTGCAAACAACACAAGTATTGCCAGTAGGACAATGAGGCAGGTTCGCATAGTTGGCATGCTAATAAATAAATTTTTAAAAAGTCACAAAATTGTTTACGACTGACACAATATCAATGCTCCTCAGGGTCAGATAAGAATAATTATATTATTGTCAGAGTAAATATTTTGATAAATGCCTATTAAATACACAAATTTTCTCTAAAGGCAACTGTTAATTGCATGGCAACATTACAATAAATGAAAACCTTTATATCCTCAATATCGTAGATAGAACTGAGGCTTCGTACTTGAAGATCAACTCATCATGAAACTGAGTTGTAACAGAAAGCTTCCTAAGACCAGAATTGTAAAATCTTTTACAAGAACTTTTGAGTTTTGAGTGTTTATCTACATTTGTCCTCTTTCTCTCTTTCATATATATATATATATATATATATATATATATATATATCATATAAGATTAATCTTCAGCATCTGTCTCCTTAATTCCTGATCTTTGATTGTCCTCTCTCCTTAATAATCTTTTTTTTCTCAGATTCTTTCAGACACCTTAAACAGTGGCATCTTAGTAGTTTTATCATCATACTTGAGGGTGAAATTATATATATATATATATATATATATATATATATATATATATATATATATATATATATGTGTGTGTGTGTTTAATTTTTATGCTTTTCCAACTTCCAGATAATATGGAGAGTATTATGTTCAATGTTGGGCATAAACTGTCCAAAGTTCATATTTTATTTTATTTTTGGTCAAGTTCTTTTGACTTTCCAGTCATTATCAAGAACTGATGTTGTGTCTGTGTAGTAGTTAGAATTCCTTAGAATTCAGATGCTGGAATTGTCTAACATGACATATTAGGAATGAGGAAGTACAAAAAGAATGCAATTTATTTTATCAATTAATTGTTAATTCGTTCAATATTAATATAATATGTGCACACATCAATAAATTAATTGATAAAATAGAATAAATAAATGGCATTCTTGTTGTGCTGCCTCATTCAAATGGGCAGCATCTGAATGAATACCAAGATGTAGAGGAGGTAAAAACTACCAGACAAACATCACATGAGTTCTTGATATAGTGACTGGAAAGTTGAAAGTACTTGAACAAAAAAAAACATAATACTCAACATCTTATCTGGAAGTTGGAAAAGTATAATAAAAAATGAAACAAAAAAACTTGTTGGTTATATTTCGTCAAACTTGTTTGGCTGAATACTTGCTACCTAAATATACTTTATTTGCATAAAATTAAGGAGCATACTAAACATAAACCAATGGAAAAAAAAAAAAAAATTGCTTTAACAACATCACCAACAAAAAAAGTGTTCCTTTATACAACTAGACAAAAAAGATTTTCACTCATCCATCAATGAAAACACTGAACAATGTACCAGACCTGGCAAAGTAATGCATAAACATCCCAAACGGAGATCTAAACATTTTCAAACACTGAGAAAAGTCAATACTATACTATGACAATAAAATATAGACAAAAAAAACGTAGAACCAATAATAACAACAATACAAATATTGATGATACCTTTGATGTAACAATGGGTAGCTATAATGGTGCTGATGGGAACTCATACATATATATCATCAATAAATTAACACGCATCCTTAACCTAAAGGATATAGGTCTATACTGTGACAACAGCCTAATAATTATAAGAAATTGCAACAGCAGAACTACAGAAAAGAATAAGAAAACAGATAAAAACCTTCAACAAATTCAGATTTAAAATAGACCTAAAATATAACCTAAAAATAGCTAAACAACAACACATACAAACCATGCAGAAAAGCAAACAACAACCCTATATGCATCAACAAAAACTCCAACCAACCTCCTAACATATTCAAGCACATAACCAAATTCATAAACAAAAGAATATCAACAAATTCCAGCAGCAGAAAAATATTCAAAGAAAACATAAAACAGCATTAAGAAATAGTGGATATCCAAACAAACAAGAATATACAAATGAAAGCAAATCAAACAAACACAATAAAAAGAGAAACAATTTGGTTCAAATCACCCTACAATAATACAATCAAAACAAAAACAGGAAAAATGTTCTTCAAAATAATTGAAAAACATTTTTCCAAACACAACAAAATATCAAAAATGATCAACAAAAATACAGTAAAAATCAGTTACAGCTGCAAGGATAACATAGAAAAATTAATAACCAAACACAATAAAAATACTCAATAAAGATAATAATAACCACAACAACACAAATCAACAAAACAACAACAAATGCAATTATCGAAATAAAAACAATTGCCCACTTAACAACAAATGCCTAACAAACAACATGATATATAAAGCCACCTTAACAAACAACATAAGCACAGAAAAGAAAACAATATAGGAGCTACAGAAACAATCTTTTAAAGAAAGATTTAATAATCATCAAGCCTCATTTAAAACAGAAAACTACAAAAACAACACATCACTATCAAAATACATATGGAACCAGAAACAAAATAACATTACCAAGATTAAATGGAAAATTATTAAAAAAAAAAAAGAATAAAAAAGCAGCCCCACACAATAGCAACAACAGAAAATGTAAATTGTACCTGGAGGAAAAATTAGCAATCATCACCTTCAAGGATTAAAAAAGTTTATTGAACAAAAAGAATGAAAAAAATGGGGAAATGCAGACATTTAAATAAACACCTACTTTGCTACCTAAATACTAATATAAAAAGAAAAGAAAGAAATAGACAAAACGCAGCCTCATCACAAACCACCATACCTAACACCTTATCTATACCAATCCCAAACACAATCCATCCAAAAAAGAGTAATCACAATACCAACATATAATAACCATCAAAATAACACCCAACCATACAAAACACACATAAAAACCCAACACACAAATCACCAAAACTACACCTCTTATAAAATGCAAAACAGAATCAAAAATAAGCACACTCTTCACAACATCAACAAAACAATAACCAACAAAATAATACCCAGTCACACAAAGCACAAATAAATTACCACACCTACACTCTTTACAAATCATACAAAGACTATATATATATATATATATATATATATATATATATATAAAGAAATATAGTCTTAAAGTGTGCTATATTTATGGGATAAAGTGATCAATATCAGAGATAGAGCGTGTGTAAATATATAAGTGA
>OZ038515.1:75345274-75362774 GCA_964036315.1 Acanthosepion esculentum
TCAGTTTTGAGAAATTCAGTTTTTAAAAAATCAACCATTTTAATTCTATGCATTTCAACATAAGAGATCAGATCTGAAGTATAAGACAACTACGTTTGAAATGATACACACACGAGGCACACTCATATGCAAAGGTAGAAAAATTCTGACAAATTTTCCCCAATTAAACTTGTGTGTTTGTCTTGCCTGGTTTTCACACATCAAGAGCGCTCTCCCAACTGAGGAAAATACTGGTGTTGTATAACTGTTCTAGTCCCAGACCCACAGACTATTGGCTAATACCTGCCCAGTATCATTCACATGCAAATAGGCAGCGCCACCTACTCTAAGTAGGTCTCCTCTCAACGTCCCATTGTAGAAGGGGACGCAACTCCTATTGATTATAGCACCACATATAATCAACTCGGAGTCTTTTATTGGGCTGACCTGATTCTCTGTTACAACTTATTACTTTGTATGTGATATTTCTTAAGAATTGATTCAGTAGTTAATTTTTACAGATATATGAAGACTCTGAGTTTGGGAAAATTGATCCCACTGTCTGGTCAGGTAATTGTCCTTTCAGGTCACAGGACATGAGTAAAATACACTCTCCACTCCTGTAAGAGGATTCTCAAATTTAATTAAAATATGTAAAAAAGAAAAAAAAAATGAAACTGGGCAAGACAAGATCAGTGTGGATTAAATTGATACAGGGTCATTTTTAAAATTAAAAAAAAAATATGTTAGGGTTGATGCAAAATTTGTAAAGTCATAGGCTTGTTTCATGGTTGAGATAGTAGTAGGAGTTCAAGCACAGGTGAAAGCAAAAACTTCTTCTTTTTTTCAAGGCAGGTAAGCCCTTCCCCATTTACATTAAACCAACACAATTGTTCTATCTTCATTTTTCTCCATCTCTACTACACTTTCGTCCAGCTATAGTAAACATTTTTCTTTTCTTTTAATGCCATGTCTCTACAGGATATAAGCAATCATATCTCTCGACATTTTCCTTTTCTTCATTAGCTGTGAATTGCCATTTAGTCTTGGCAAAGATAGTGGAGTGGTTTCCTGTTGTCTTTTCGACAGTCAAATCTTATGAGTAAAATCATTTCCAATGAATTTCAATATATGCTTTTAGTATATGTTATGTTCAGTATATACATATATACAGTTGCGGCCAAAATGTTCAGAACAGCATTGTTTTCATCAGAAAAGTAGCTATAAGTTTTGATCAAAGTTGTTTTATATTCTATAATTTTCACAGACAATAAATACAATATTAATTGTTATTGTCTGAGATTTTGGTATAATTTGAGAGGATAATACAAAAGTTATGGATGATTTAGTGATTTACTGCAAAACCCATGGCGGCCAAAATGATCAGAACAGTTGAAAAAATAAACAAAATAATCAAAAATGACAGAGAATACTGGAATTATTTAATATTTAGTGTGAAGCCCTTTAGCTTCAATCACACTTTGACATCTTCGACTGCATAAGGAAATTAAATTTTCAATTTCTTGCTGGGTGATCTTATTCCATTCTTCCTGAAGGGCATTCCATAATTGCTCGGTTGTTTTAGGATTTCTGGCTTTCGAACGTTCTCCTAGAATATTCCACACATTTTCAATAGGATTGAGATCTGGGCTTTGAGCAGGCCAATCCATAACAATAACCTTTTCAGCCTTGAGGAAGTTCATGACCACCTTAGCCTTGTGACATGGGGCATTGTCCTGCATGAATATGGGTGGTCGCTTAGTTGAATTTCTCAGCACAGGCAGGACATGATCTTTTACAAGTTGTTTATAAACTCCTGCATTTACCTTTCCATGTAATCGCACCAAAGGGCCCACACCATCTCCAGATATCATCCCCCAAACCATGACACTTCCTCCACCGAATTTAACACTAGTCTTAAGGCATTTAGGCGACAATTTTTCACCTACTTTTCGACGAACGTACCTTTTCCCATCTGAGCCAAATAACACAAACTTAGATTCATCACTGAAATGCACTGTTTGGCATTTTTCTTGAGACCACAACACATGATGTTCAGTTGCAAAGGTAAGATGACACTTTTTATTCTTGGAGCTGATCAGTGGCTTCACTGCAGGTGCTCTTGCTTGTAGGTCATGTTCAACAGTTTTTCGAGATAAAGTTTTCTTCAGTACAATGCTCATTTCCCGAGAAACAGCAGCAGCAGTTTTAAATCTGTCCTTTTTAACCAACTTTACCATAGCACAATCTTCTCTCTTGGTCGTTTTTCTTGGCCTACCTGTAGACTTTCTTGCTTCACACGAACCACAATCATCGTAGACCTTAAGAATACCGTGAACCACATTTTTTGACTTGTTAACAATCTTTGCAATAGACCCAATACTTAAATTATCCTTCTTTCGAAGCTTAATAATCTGCTGACAAATTGGTAATGGAGTAAGTGGCATTATATTAACAAAGTACACTGCAGATATTCTTACTAATGTTTAGTAAACGAACCGTCACGTAAACAAATTTTAAAAATTAGAGTTCGCCGGTTAAATATACTAAAACACGGAGTAAAAGCAACCGTTCTGATCATTTAGTAAAAAAAAAATCAGGTGAGTCACTTTTATCGAACAGCACTGTATATATGTGTGTGTGTGTGTGTGTGTATATATATATATATATATATATATATATATATATATATATATATATATATATATTAAGAAATGTCTCATTAAATAATTTAGACAAGCTTTGTCCACTTATTTTTAATAAGAACCTCTCACAATTAGGGACACGTTTCCCCAGTATCCCTACTAAAGCAAGTAAGAAAACCACCATGTTGATGCATATTTATTTTATTCTGAGTACTTTTGACATTAGCTCAATGTCATCATCAGTGTCTTGTTTTCCCTAAGACAAAAAACCGGTGTGTTCATCATTTTTTTAAAACAAAATTGTTGTATTCATCTGAAAATTAATTTTTTTACGTGTGAAATGAAAAATGCAATGGTTATATACAATTTTAAATTTTGTCATGTAGGCACATGTGTAGACATCAAGGGAAGAAACTAATTTATTGTAATGTCGAAATATTTCAAAAAAGAAAAACTATTTAACACAACAATTTTGTCTTAGAAAAATGATGAATATAATAATTTGTAGGGTGCAATGCGTACACCAACCCCTCCAAACCAGCCCATCGTTACAAACCTGACTGGGGCCTGTACGGTGCTTTGGGACATCGTTATCTTATCAACATTTGCTTTTTTTTCCTACCTACATTTATATACATTACAAATTAAACTAAGCACAACTGACCAAAGAAGGAAACATTTTGTGGATTTTGCCAACATTCTGAAGTTTGTTTATTTTATCTATAATGTTGAATGTATTAAAATTATTCAACTTTTTAACTAGAAAATCTCAAGTTGATGTGTTAAATATTGTCACAAAATATTGTTGACTTATTTAAGATGGAATGATCTATTATGACATGTCTCTAATTTGTATTTAGATACATTGTATTTATTTTCATTTTTTTAGTTGAATTGTTTGCTTATATTACAAATGATCCATTATTGTACATAATTAGGTTACAATAAAATTTGTATTTCATATGAATACTATATTGCAAAAATTGAGATGTAGTTACGTGGGGGGGGGGGGCATATCATAGATTGGGGGTGTCATGAGACTCTTGCACCGGTCCTGACCCAGATCAGCAGATATCTGAAAAAAAAACAGTCAGCACTATGGCCAATATGTTGTGATAACAACAAAGATGAAGATATTAGTCTAAATGTAAATAATGATAATTTTTCATCCTTGAAATTTAATTAAACAGATGAGATATTTAAATTTAATTTTAAAAAAAATTTTTTTCACTGAAACATCAATTAATTTTTTTTTTTTTTTTTTTTGTTCCTTTCTATCACAATTTTGGGACTTTTTGTTCTATTGCCATAGCAACATAGATCAACATGGATGAACATTGATCAGAAATAATTACTATAATCCTTTGTGGAGACAGCTGCTTTATTGATTAAACACCTAAAGATCTTAAATTTGAAACATAGACATTTCTTAAAATTGCAATAAAAACAAATAAAAATTAAGATAATAGTATTTTAAAAATATATATCTTTCTATTATTGTATCTGTATTTGAATAATGGCGGATAAATGTTTGGACAGGGCTGGGCGTGGAGTGAGTAGCCATGGTTAAATGCAAAATTAGTAACTGAACAGTCCAAGTTTCTAATAAGCAATAAGAAAAAAACAAAACAAAACTTGGCAAAAAATAATATAAATCAAGCAAACATTTTTGCAGGGCAAATTGACAGTAACAAGGCAAAACAACATTACAAAGCAAAATGTTCTCAAGCTAAGAATTGGGGTTGACACATGTTCAGACAAGTGAATGTAGCATTCTGACTTAAAGACAAGACAGACTGGGACCGAGTCATATGAAACTGAGAGCCTATTTTATTCATTATGAAAAAATCCCAGAGTGTATTTATGTGCTTCTGCCTATAAATTGGGGAGGGGAAAGTATTTTGCAGTCATTCCTACTGTGGATTGAAACCAACACTCTATATTTTAATTAATGGATGTCATAGTCAATTGAAGAAGGCTATATAACTGATAAAATTGTGATAAAAGTAATAAAGATGAGAATATTAGTTTTAAAGATAACGATATTGGTCACTTGTCATCATGAGAGAGCAAACCGATCTTGCATACTGTTATTTGGTTTAATATTTGACAGGACCACTTGATTGAAAATAGACAAAAATGAATCACTTTAAAATTTAATTCTTTAAAGATAACAAAAATAAGTTTATAAGACTTGTTTCTGATAAAGGATGACCAGAAGATTGTTTTTATTTTACAAAACACCAAAGAATCTGATTTGTAATGTCTTTTTCTTGTTCGTTTTTATTTTTGATTGTTTATTTTTTTAAGAGCTATGAATATATTTTTATTTCCCTTGAAGTTGCTTGTATGCTAATGATTTTTGTGTTATTTTTTTTCCTTTTTGTACCTGTTCAAATATGATGTATTCGAGATGTATCTATGTCCCTATTTGTTCCACAGGTGTACTCCTGTGAAGAGACGGTCATTGGGAGAAAAGGTGAAGGCAGGTCATTTCATTATAATACCTGACATTGTGTGGAGTGGTCACTCTTCAGTCGAAGGAGGACACAAAAACACCCAAACTGATTTGTCATTTTCTTTCAATCACTCATATCCATCCATTTTTTTAATTTTAGTTTTTTGTGTTTAAATGTTTGTTTTTTTTTTTTTCAATATTTAATGTCATAAAACTTGTCAAATAATCTGGTTTAATTAATTTTAATTTTTAAAAAAATTCTGTCATAGTAATTTAAATCTTTTTATAAAACTTATTTAAACTCACTGATGATATATAGTGTACATTCCTTGCTTCAAAAATCAACTTTGTGGTTTATGAGCCGATAAGGTTCTAATATATCATACATTTTTCAACTATCATCACACGGAACAAATTAAAAATCACTTTATTTGCTGCATTTGGACCAGTTTTCTCATCTTTATTTTTATAATAATCTGGCTGTTATATTCTCCAGCCTTCTTCAGGAAGAGTTCAATAGCCACCCAGAAACCCCAACATAATTTCACTTAATTTATTATTCTGTTTTAAAATAAAATCAGGCAAAATACAAGCAAATTGAAATACAATTAAAATGTTCAATACAATATTTTTACTTGTTCATTATTTTTAGAAAAACAAACTTTCCACGAACCTTCCAAGTTATGATGTGGTATTCATAATTTTTTGAAATTGAAATTCTTCATGATTTGAGCCTTATTTAGAAAAAAATAATCTTCAGGTCAGCTTTCTTTTTGGTAAAGTAATGATAAAAAGGATTAAGTTGAAATATTTAAAATTTTAAATCTTAAGATATTTTTCATTAAATTGCAAGTAAGGTTATATTTGGTTATGAAAAAGTTTAAAAAATTTAACCCAACGAACTAGTTTCAAATTTAAAAATTCTCCTATGCAACATTTGATGAGAAAGGATTTTGAATAATTTTTTTTAATATATAATTTATCAGAATAGTCAAAATTATCTTCTGGTGACTTAAGTCCTGTACTTTATTTCTAGAAGAAAAATAGTTAACACAAAACTGCAATCACTAAATTTAATAGACGTAGCAAATGTGCTTTCGAAGTTTGAATGAGGGTTGAAACTAGAAAAAAAAATTGTAATAAAAAAGTAAACAAATTTGCTTCAGATTTTGAGGGGTTTTTTTTTTTAACAAGGGGAAGTAACTAAAGTTTTGTGTCAATTCTTAGGATGAATTACCGTTCCTGATTTTGGTGATCCTAAAAAATGTTAATGAGTAAACTTGTTTTTTATTTATAAAGTTATTGTTTTGTTGCCGCTTAGTTAGGATATTTCAATGGGTAAAGTAGGTAAATTTGCTTTTTAAGCCCCGCGCTAAATATCGATAAAATTTTCTCCAAATCGTCATATTTCCGTGTAAATATACATGCTGAACTCGAATTAACTATGAAAAAAATTAAGAATTAAAAATAAAAGATTTAATTATGAAAAAAAAACCTACCGTTTTTTTGAGTTATCGACAAGAAAAAATGAACGTTGTAAAAAGAGAGCATGATTATTTAATATTTACAAAATAAAAAATGCTAGGAAGGAGCATTTTTTGTTTTATTTTGTAAATAATCATGCTCTTTTTGAAACTTCATGCAAAGTTTGCGCATTATTCGTTTTATTTTTGTTCTTTTTATTTATTTAAAGTTTTATGTCATATTAAAACTACACTTATTAAAAAAAAAAAAAACAAATTGCTTTACGGTAGTGCGTAGTGATTTCTGCGACGAAATTATGTAAAAGAAGTAAATAGGCCAAAATTTACGCTTGCGCGACAGAAAAATAACTGGAAATGCTCCGGTTAATCGGTAAAAAAAACAATGCCAGTAATGGCGGAAGAAAGACCGAGACAAAATCCCATTTTTTCTTGTCGATAACTCTAAAACGGTAGGTTTTTTCATAATTTAATTGTTATTTTCGAGTTCAGGATGTACATTTATACGGAAATATGGCGATTTGGGAAAATTTTTGTAGATATTTAGCGCGGGGCTTAAAAAGCAAATTTACCGTGCGTAAAGTAATTAAAAAAACAATCCTATATTTTTTAATTACAATTTACTTATAAATATTTCTTATATATACCATGTCCTTTTACGATGTGGATAATCATGGCTCCCCACAACTTCCTGTTTTCGTTGCTCTTACTCCTGCTCCTTAATCTCTTCTTGTTCTTGTTGAGCAAACAATTCAAACAAATTTGTCAAGTAGTTTACTTGCTATTCACCCCCCGCCTTCTCTTGCCTTCAGTATATCCTGTGAGTATCAAATTCTCTTGATTTTCTTTCCTCCTCATATGTCCCAAAATGATTATTCAATATCTTTTTGATTCAAATCCAAATCAATATTAATACCTAATAGGTTGTTTTGTTTGTTTGTTTTTTTACCTAATAACAAATCAATCGATAGTACAAATTCTATTCCAATACAATTCTTCAGCTCAGCAGCTAATTTCTGTGAAGGCAAGGTTTTCATTGGTCAAAAAAACTTTCACATCGGCTCACAAATTTATTTTCTCCTTCTTTTTGGCTCACTGGTCAATTTCTGAGAAGGCAAGGTTTTCATTGGTCAAGAAAACTTTCGCATAAGTGTAACAGAGAGAGTTTGGGAAACACACACACACACACACGTATATTTTATTGAAAGTGGAGTAGATTTGAACAGCAAAATTAGATCAGAACAATTTTGTTTACTGATGGGAATCTGATCTAGCCCATTTGGAATTGGGTCATTAGGTAGACAATAGAAGATGATTGAAATAATTTTTGTCGGTTAAAATTATAAATAGGGTTGAGTAAGCAAGAAGGAACTTTAGAATTCACATGATTTGGTTGAAAGTGTCCAGAACCTGTGATAATCGCGAGCGAAGTAGTAGGGCCAAGGTTCAGTTGAGACCAGCTGTTTTTTTTTCTATATAAACGTGTAGTTATGCTGAAAAAGCAGCAATCGGGAGAGAATTCTCGAAGAGACTGGAGAGGCCGCGTTCAGTCGGCGGGTCGTCATCTGCATGCCATCATGCACATGAGCCCCCGCGTCGACCATTACAGGTCGTGGCGCTACAAGACAGATGAGAAGTGCAGTCGAGCTGGGTAGAGAGAGGTCGGAGACTGGAAGTGACGTCAGAGACTGGAACCAAACGCCCGCTAACATATTTTGTTGATATAAGTACGAAGAAGCAAATTACTCCTCCGACAGTCTAAGACTGCTACTGCTACTATTATTGCTACCGCCGAGGAGGAAACACAACTATGAACTTTAAGCCGTACACATAAATCTTTATCTCTCCATCGCAAGAGTCATATCGTTCTGAGACAATTTCACAACAAGCTAATCTCTCTCTGTCTAGAATCCAGTATATGAGTTTTTACGTCAATTATTTTCTTTTCTGTAACCCGTTTCTTTTCTATACTATTCTTTTCTGTTATATAAAAGACATTAACAATTCAACCATCGAATAGTTGTTTGTCCGACTTTCTGCAGATATATATTTTTTTTTGGTGCATTCTAAATTTCTTAGCACAGACCCTCCAGCCATGTCTACATCTTCAGTCGACCGTGAATGGATGAACATCACTTCTGCTTTCTGGATCAAACCAAACACAACGTCGGCAGGAAGCAGGATTAAACCAGTGGACCGGTCGAATGATCTACAGATGCTCAGGGGACCTACGGTCACTCCCTTAAGTTCGGTTAAGACCGCGTAGACACCTCAACCCAGAGAGTAAGATGTCGGAGGTTGAGGGGCTGGGGCGAAAGGGTTAGACATAGTGGCTGTGACTAGGATAGACCCATGGGAAAGGGTTAGACTGGCTCAAATTTATTTTCTCCTTCTTTTTGGCTCACTGGTCAATTTCTGTGAAGGCAAGGTTTTCATTGGTCAAAAAAACTTTCATATAGGCTCACAAATTTATTTTCTCCTTCTTTTTGGCTCACTGCTCAATTTCTGTGAAGGCAAGGTTTTCATTGGTCAAAAGGAAATTTTACATATGCTCACAAGTTCCTTTCTGTCTTTTTCCTCAGTCCTCCAAATTTGAAGAGAATGAGTAAAAGGAGCTATTATTATTTAGCACACACTGTACACCAAGTAAATAGAACTTTCCATTTTTTTTTTTTTTTTACTTGAAGAAATAACTTTCCTTTTTTCTCTTAGAATTCACTTGACAAAGGCTGAACATTCGGTAAAGCATTAACAACTGCAAGCATAAAAAGAAGGGGTTCAGTTGTCTGAACAATACAGAATATGTTGATGACCCTTAAAGCTAGAGAAAAAATTTTATAATTTTAAAAATTGATTTATGTCACTGCTTCTTGTTTCTTTTGTCTTTCTTCCATCTTGAAAAACTGTCTTTCTTCCTTTCCTGCTTTCTATTTTAGTTTTTTGACATCTTTTTCTTCAATTTTTAACTTTGTCCTTTTGAAAGAAGTAAAAAAAAAAGATTAATGTTTTATTTGCTTTCCTCCGGATTAACAATTTATTTCCATATTTGTTCTGTCTTTTTATATTTCTACTTATTAAAAAAAAAATGACTACTGCTCTCATTCTTTCAACAAACAGTAAATAAAACTTTTTATAAATATCTACTTAATTTGTTTTTTTCTTAATTTCTAATGCGCAACGAAAATCTTCTGCATAAGGATGTGTAATTTCAAGCGATTTACTCAACTAAAATCACCCTTTTAAATATTTTATTTTTTAAATTGTAAATTCTTTCAATATTCTCTGATTTGTCTTCAACGATTGATTTCTTTTTTCGTTTTCTTAAAAAGTGAATTTTCTAGATTCTTAAATGTTTGTATCTGTTTATTTCAAAACAAATTCTTAAATTCTGCAACATTTTAATAATCATCTGTTTGATGATTTAAAAAAAAAAAACAACGTTTATGTGAAGTTACTCGTTTCATGAAGAATAAGCCCAGACATTGATGGTGATGAATAAAAGGTGTTTTAAGTTTTACTACGTAATTTTGTCAGTTGTCTCCCCTTATCCGTCGTTTTCACCTTCTCCATATTTCCAGTTGCGCCCGCTTTACGAAATTATATTTCTTTTCATCTTCTTAACAAACAACTACAAACAATGACTGTAAGAATTTCCATATTAATACACATTAAGGAAAAATTACTAATAATTAGTTTTTTGCAACTAAATTTTTCTTAGTGCGTATTAATGTTAAAATTCTTAGTCTTTTCCTTTCTCTTGTCGAATAATCCAGATCTGCAATGGGGTAACCAAAAAAGTTTGGTTTATTAAATGACGAAATTATTTTTTTTATTTTTTAACTGATAAACACATAAATATATTCTAATTCAATTTTTTTTAATAGTACCTTTTTTTAATAGTACTTTTTATAGTACCTCTTTATAATAGTTCCTTTTTTTCATAGTAGTACCTTTTTTTAATAGTACTTTTTATAGTACCTCTTTATAATAGTTCCTTTTTTAATAGTAGTACCTTTTTTAATAGTACTTTTTATAGTAGTACCTTTTTTTAATAGTACCTTTTTATAATAGTTCCTTTTTTAATAGTAGTACCTTTTTTTAATAGTAGTACATTTTTTAATAGTACTTCTTATAGTACAGTGTAACCCGGATATAAGAGAAACCCGGCTATAAGAGAGATTTTATCTGGTCCCAAATTAGAGCCTGTGTTAATGTATATATAATAGACCAAACCCGGATATAAGATACTTCTTCTCCGGTCCCGACAACTCTCTTATATCCGGGTTACACTGTAGTACCTTTTTTTAATAATACCTTTTTACAGTAGTACCTTTTTCTATAAAAGGAATATGCAGCACTGAGTGTATTCATTAAAGTTTTAACAATATCTGTCATCAAAGGTGATCGTAGTATTTTTGGAGAATAACTGATAATTAAAAATTATTTTAAAAGTGACATACATGAATACTACTGCTTCACAATTTTTTTTTACAATCACTTGAGCAAATGAAGCCTTGAACCTTGTGGACTGGTGCTACAGAATCACATACAAAGAACTTTACCAAATAACATAAACCACTAGAGGACTACCAACATCAGCAACAACTAAAAAAATATTTTAACAGAAAGGTTTTATAAATTTCAACCGAACACAGTACTGGGTGTTCAGTCAATGAATGCCAAATGTTTCCTTATAGGGAAACAGCTAATATTCCCATTACTATTGATATAAAATATTTAACAAGAAAACAGGACAGAAAAAAAAAATAGGGAAAAAGGTTTTTGTTGCTAAAAGTCTTAGTTTATCAAATAAAAATGAAATTTTATTTTTTCTTGAAATTAACTTTATTGAATGAACATAATTCCTTTATGAATTTCTGAGGTGAGGAGTTATTATTGAGGGCCGTAGCAGGAGGGGGCAAAAAACTTTAGAATTTAGCCTTAAGTTATCAAAGGCCGCCAACAAAGTTAGCAGCAAGAACATTTGAAATTTCCAGTATCTCCTTGCTTTGATAGTTTTTTTTTTTTCTTTCTTGTAGTTCTTTCTTTATTGTATTTTGTTAAAATAAAACCCTGTAAAAAATACTAAAATTGGTAAAAAAAAAATTTTGGGGAGCCAAGGCCCTCTGTCCACCAGCTGTTACAGCCCCTGTTATTTACCGTCAAACTAATCTTTGTCATTATTAACACCTGATTGCCTTCTGTAAGAATTTCTGGGGTAAGGAGTTATCCTTATTTACATTCAAAGCACTTTGTTGTTATCACAATGTTTCAGCTGTTGTGGCTTCTACCCCTTTTCAGGTGTCTTTCCATCTGGATAACCCCCATGGAAATTTGAACTGAATCCTTTATTTAATCTATGGGAGTAGAGTGTTCTCATTCCACTGGCCTTGTTGAAGGATATCTTGTTCTTTTAGTACGACTCGGTTATTGCTTACTCTGTTCCCACTGACCCAGACTCAGGGAGGAATTGGGACTAACAATATCTAATCAGTATTAAAATGTCAACAAAACAAGATATCCCTAGACATGGACAGTGGAACGATCTAGCACCATAAATGAAATAAAAGATGAAGTTCAAAACTCACTGAAGGATCAACAAACACCAGAAGGCGGCTGGAGAGCGTAACAGCCAAAATGTTTTAATAGCAACAACAAAGATCGGGATATTAGTCCAAATGTAAATAAATATAATTCCACACATTTTCTGCCATCTTTCAGGCAGCTTCATAATTCAAACCTCTTATAACTTCTAGAATTTATCTTTTGCAGTAAAAAAATTGCTCCAGGTGCCTTTTGCAATCTTCTAGAGAAGTGAAGTTTTTTCTTCATTAAATGAATTCTATAAAGCCCAAAATAAATGGCCAATCAAAGTTGCTATATTTGTCAAAGACAGCAAATGAGTAAAGAATTTCCAAGTTTCGCTGTAACAATTTTCACCTGTTCATCAAAGAAACATGTAATCTAATATCACTATAATAGAATATTACACCTTTTATGTTTTGTCAAGTACTGCTTTTAATAATTCTAAATGGCAACAGTACTTGTTTGAATCAGTCATTTGGTTTTATAGAAGGAACTTAGAGGAGAGGGCCCTCCCAAACTTTCCAATCCCCCTATATACACAGAATCACCTTCTTCAGATAAAGACCAGCTTTTTAATAAAGTTAGTTTTGGTTCATTTCACTTGCCTCCTGGCCTCTTGTATTTCATAGCGTTGTAAAGTACTCGTTCTTCATCATCTGGCACAAAATGGAACATTTTCATTATGTTCAAGTATATGAATGTTGTCCAGCTGGGTTTTCAATTAAATTATCTGGAAGCCACACATCAAAGAGACTACCATAAGTTGGTGAAAATGATTTTGAATGCTTGGATTGGATATTTTGAGTATGTTAGTGATCTCCTGCATTGTATAACATTGATTATTCTTAACTAAAGTTTGGATTTGATCATTCCACTCAATGTCATTCTGTGAAAAATCCTGAAAATAAAAATTCACAAACCAGTTTTTACACATTTGATCAATCACAGTACCTTCTTCATAGAAGTGTAGGTCGTGTAATGGATAACGGGCTTGGAATGAGAAATCAGAGAGCCAAGTTTAAATTCCAATCAGACTCATTACGTTCACTTACACTCAAATACTCTAGGGAATAGTAAGATTCTATCTCCTCCCTCCAGCTATGGGTTAAATGTTGAGGTAAAAATCATTTTTATTTTAAAAAAATGTTAATGCAATATTCACTTGCAAAAAAGAAAAAGATTCTTAGAATCCAAATTATGTTTAAATAATTATTAATTATTTTAAATAACCCTGAAAGGGTTGATAAGCTGTAAAAATAAATTAGAAGCTTTCTCAAAAACTTTACAAATCTTTTGTGCTGGTTTACATTTAAACTAATCTATATATAAAATTTTGTGACTTCCGTTAGTCTGTCTGTCCGTCACACCTGCTAAAATAGGTGGGAGAAATGCAAACAGGTAAGGGGGTACAAAGTACAATTGGTTTTACTAGGGTGTATAAAAACTGAAAAATAGGGTTTTGTCAAAGTATTTTTTCCAAACAAATCAGCTTAAATTTTGTCGATTGGTTTGCGAAATTTAATGAAATGTAAAAATCTCAACAAAAATGTTAGCAATAATTTCAACAATACTAAATACTGTGAGGTTTTCAACGCAAATCAGCATGTTGCAAAAAAATATGTAGTTTTATAAAACTATACAGTATACTGAAAAATTCACTTTTTATTATTCTTTATTAGAATCAGTAAAAAAAAAAAAAATTCTAATTTGGGAATATATATATATATATATATATATATATATATATGTTTTTTTTTTTAATGCATCTGATGAAAGCTGCCATATTACAACCAAGAAAGCAAATTTTTTTAATGAAGTTAATTAAAAATTAAATGTTCCTAATTCCATCTAATGATAAACAAAATTAACTATTTTGGTTACTTAATATAACCTTTAAAATGTTTGCTAACAAATTTTTGTTTTTCAATAAAATGGCTGAGGATACAAAAATTTTGGTTTTGGTCAATCAAATTGACAAATTAGATTACTTTGGTAATGAAAATGGTACAAGTAACCTCTTAGTCTTTTGTTATTGATTTTTGACTTGTCTTTTGTCTTATTTCTGTTGCTTTTATGACTTTCACTTTGTTATTCTCCAGCTATTAAATAATCTTAATTAATAAAAAATAACCGGTCACTAGTATGACTTAAACTCTTATCTCTTATTCTTGGGAGCTTATCTTACTAAAACAACATTTTACTGATTAGGCCTTAAAAACTTTGCTTATGAATGTTATTGAAAAAAGCCATATAGCCAAATTCTGTTTCTTCTACAATCCCCACAATGCAGTCATGATTTTATTTACACTTGTCACATTAAGTCTTTCATGTTATTTCTCCTGATTTTTTTTCTTTTTAAGTTCTAAATCAATAATTGAAATTGCTTCATCTGAGGAATTTAGAGAATTACATCTAATGTTGATGTAATAAAAAAAGAAAATCCTTCAATCAAAGAATTTACAATACATTTTTCACTTTTTTTAAGGTGTGCAATGAGTGATCTACAATTAATTCATTACTTTACAAACCACAGATAAAGAATTAAATGATTGAATTAAGACAGATTTAGTTGTTCTTTGAGTTGCAAAATCATCAATTTTGTTTTTTCTTACTTATTTATCGCATTTTTAACCAATATCCTCCTCTATCCATTAGGTTAAAATCCATGAATTTCAAACAAAGCAGAGGGTGGGAGGGCTTCAGAAATAAATTGAACCCACGTCCCCCCTACCACATCAGAAAAACCTTTGTCCCGATTTCCTGCAGTTTAATTTATCACCTGAAGAATCGATAAGCTAAAATGATAAAAAAAAAAAAAAAAAAAAACTCATAAAAAGTCATGTAATTAAAAAAAAAGTTCTTCATTCTTCATAAAAAGGAAGAAGTTTGTATGAATTTTGATTTTGCCGTTTGGTCATCATGGCTTCAGATTTCACATGCAGTATTTGAATAAATTTGTCATGAAATGATTATTTTTAAACATTGACATAATTTGATTGAAATTAATTTTTTTTTAAAATTCTATAAACAAATCCACAATCAAATTTTTTCTGGAATAATAAAAAGTTTCGAGGCGTCTAGTTTTGAAAATTATAAACTTGAACACACAGTTGAAAAGTGTTTTTCTTTTATTTCTTTTTTCTTCCAATGAGAAAATTAAAATCACTATCATCAGCTAAAACAAAAGTCATAAATAAAATTTAACATTTTTGCTTCATTTATTCGATTTGACTTATTCTAAAAATTTTTTCTTTCTTAGTTTTGACTGTGCAGTAAAGACTTTTCGAAATGAAGGATTTTTTGGGATGTACCGAGGTAAGTCCTCACTTGCTTTGCTCTGCAATGAAAACAGTAAATTATGAAACAGAAAATTCAACCCAATGTAAAATCTGGTATTAATTATAAAAAGTTTAAATAAAGCATCCAGCTTATAAAAAAAAAGATCTATAAGTTTTTAAAAAAAAAATCCCCTATCAATTATACGTTGTTTAAAAAAAAAGAAAAGAATCCATTATCAATTATTATAGCGATCATCACCACGCACACACGCTTACAAATTAAAATCCCCAACAGCATTCATTGGTCAGCAAGCAATTTTAAAATCGCTATATTTTCATATAGTAAATTTTGTGGACTTTTGGGAGAACTGGTTCCCAGAAGTCTCCCCGAAATTCATGCACTGATTGGTCAGTATCGACCAATCAGATTCTCTGCATATGGAGAATGATTCTTCCCGCGCAGAGTCCCCGATTCAATGACCACCTATATAAGCATAAGAAAAGAGATGCTGCACTAGTGAGACCTTCAGCTGCCACCGAAATCCACGACAGTTGAAGCTATGCGCCCATCTCCTCACTCAACTCACAAATCACATTCTTTTACACTACATAATTTTCCTCTTGCACAGCAGAACTGTTTAAAACATTTATATTGATATTCTAAGCCCGGCTTAGATGTGGCACAAGGCCGAAAGTATGGGGGCACCCAGTGAGTCAGTCGTAATTGATCTAACAAAACAATTTATAACAGACTAAAAACTTTCATTTTCTTTCAGAGAACTTTGATAGACTTTATAATCAAAGAGAGGCAACTCTCGTCTTACTCTTTGCATGCTTTTTCATATACATTACTTATTGTATGTTTCGTTGAATACAATTTTATATATATATATATATATATATATATATATATATATACCTATGCCTTGTCCCTTTTTTTTTTTTTACATCAGTTTGGGTTCCTAAAGAAATTAAACAAAATTAAATAAATGTGGTAAAAGGCTGCCAAAATAAGTTTCTAAACAAAAACAAAACAAAAAAATTATTAATTATAGGTTTCTAAAAAAAAAAAAAATTCTTCTATCAATTAGGTTTATAAGCAAAAAATATCCCTTATCAATTATAGGTGTATGACAAATATAATCTCCAACTATTTAAGTGTAACGTCAATCGACATCTCCAGTTGCCTTGATCTATCCACTTCCCTTCTCCACATCCTTTCACCTTTCATTCCTATCTGCTCTCACTCCAAATCTTCTGTAACCCCCTTGCCTTGATCGATCTATTATCTTTCTCCACATCCTCTCCTTTACCACTCCTATCTGCTCTTCCTCCAAACCTTCTGTAACCCCTTGCGTGCTAGTGGCTTCCAGCCTTGCTTGGGGTGAAAAGCTTAAAAAAAAAAAGAAAAGAAAAGAGTTCTCCAATGTATTCATTCCATCTCTGAAGTATTTTTTTCTCGAATATCAGCATCCTGAACTTGTATTTTATGCATCCTGTTGATGAAAATGTCTTTTGTCTATTTCTCTGATACTCATTCTTTTTATTTCTGCACATTTTTTGTTGAGCCATTCCTCTTTAGCCTGCCTGCATCTGTTTCTAATTTCTTGGTGCAGTGTCCCCTATATTTTGTGCCATGCTTTGGCATTGTTTTTTATCTCCTTTTCACCATGTCATCCATTTTTTTCTTTCTCTTTTTTTCCTTTGCAATGATCTCAATTGCTGATGCTATTAAGTCTTCTCTTAATCCGGCCCACTTCAAGTTTCCATTCTCATTTTGTCCATTGTCCATCTTTGTTTACGACTGTCCATATATTTCTCTTTCATGTTCGGCTTATTCAGGAATCTGTCATATTGCAATTTTGGTGCTAAAAATTAATTTATGAATTCTTTTTATATTTAAAATATCTTTAATTTTAAAAATCTAGACACACACCAAAGCGCAAAATGTGACGTCTTAAAAATAAATGTTTATTTCAGGAGACTTCTTATTTCATGATGAATTTTTCCTGATTAAAATTTAAAGAGTATCCCAGAGTTTTAGTTATTCTACAATTGTGCAGCCCTGAAGTA
>OZ038515.1:75365274-75415274 GCA_964036315.1 Acanthosepion esculentum
TAAGGCATTTTAATTATAGCATTGAAGATAAGACAAACAAGTAAAATCGAGAAGTAAAATAAAAGACCTGTTCATTATTTAAACTCCTTGTGTTAAATGCACAGCAAGATACCTACTTCAGAAACTCGGAGGCAAACAGTGGCAGACTGACCCACTGAGATACTAAGATTTCCCAGTGGGCCACAAAGTGATGGTCCATCATTTTAGAAGTAACTGAAAAAGTAAAAAGTAAAACAAAAAAAAATTGTGTAGATGCTGGAAAGTTTTTAAATAAATCTTCTTCTATAATTTCTTTCGGTAGATAATAGATTATCCTCAATTCTTTGTTTTCGGATTAAGTGGGTACTTTTTCACTGGGCCCTTTTAGAAGTTTTCCTTGTAGAAATTTTTGACCCATTCCACCTCAGGAGACAAATGTCTGTCAACATTTTATTTTTTTTTATTTTTTGAAGGATCTGGTGTCAACCTTTTACTAATTACACCAGAAAAGGCCATCAAGTTGGTAGGCAATGACTTTTTTCGCCATGCCCTCAGAACAGACAGGTAAGTTGAAATTGATTTTCTTAGCATTGTTCTGGTATATAAAATTTACATGTCTTTTTCTCACACACATATATATATATATAATAATATTTAGCTCTACACTGTATTGAGCACAAATGTTACTTAAAGTGGAATTATACTTCATTTGTAATCATTTTACCTGAATATATATATATATATATATATATATATTATAAATTAACTAATTTAAAATATTGTTATTTCGCTACACAGTAATAACCATGTTTCAAAAATGGAAGCTAAAAGCTTCGAATTTAATTTTGTAATTAAATCAAAAACATTAGTTCCATTTCATCCTCAAGCGAATTTTGGAGTAACTTATTTTAAAATTTACTGAGTTTTAAAGGCACGGCAAAAATTCATAATTCACTGTTTCAAAGGATACAGAGAAGTCCATTCATCCAGACAAGGGGTGGTAGCGTGTTCATTTTCATTAAATTGTGAAACTGTAGAAACCCTCATAACTGTCCTCTACAAAATAAATGTTGCACGGAATCATTAGTATACCAATGCAATATATCTTCTATTGAAAATCCTGAAAACATAAAAATATATATAGGTTGCACAAGCCATGAGTTCAAAAAAAGATTCAACCAACATCAAAGTTTATTTAAGATAAATAAATATAAAAATCAAACATCTCTCTCAAAGTACTTCTGACACCTAAAAGAATACAATAAAACACCTACAGTAAAATGGAAGTTAATAAGGAAAGCTAGAATATGTAGGTCATTAAATGACCCATGTCCTTTGTGTATACATGAGAAACTATATATTACTAAGTTTATAAAAAATAAAAATTTACTGAATTAGAGAAATGAAATAGCTATTTTGTGCCGTTATTTTAAAAAGTTTTCCTTAAATAATATTTAAAAATAAAATTAAAAAGTGCAACCTAGTAATATACATACTTATATTTGATGCGAAAAAATAATTTTATATACTGTATGTAATTCTATTACATTTACTTGTTTTATAAAAAAATATAGTCTATTAAAATTCACAGTGAAAATATTTTAAAATTGTTTTTTAAAATTGTAGTTAAATAAAACGAATTCTAACCTAAACATCTTTTAAAATTGTAGTTAAATAAAACGAATTCTAACCTAAACATCTTTTAAAATTGTAGTTAAATAAAACGTATTCTAACCTTAACACCTCTCTCAAAGTACTTCAAGCACTTAAAAGAATCAAGCACTTAAAAGAAACTATATATTACTAAGTTTATAAAAATAAAAGTTTACTGAATCAGAGAAATAAATTAGCTATTTTTTGCCCTCATTGTCATAAATTTTACTTAAATAATATTTATATATAAAAATTTAAAAAATGTGACTTGGTAATATACATACTTATACTTGATATGAAAAAATAATTTTACATACTGTAAGTAATTCTAATACATTTACTTGTTTTTAAAAAGAAATATAGTCTATTAAAAATTAAAAGTGAAAATTTTTTAAAATTGTAGTTAAATAAAATGTATTCTAACCTAAACATCCCCAAAAAATCTTTAAGTATACAAATAGAAAAAATGCCATAAGAATTTTTTGCCATTAACAATAAAATTAAAAAAAAACCCAGACGACATGCATTTAGCGGATGTCAGAATTCGTTGAAAAATACATCCCTACCCATCCCTAAACATAACCCCTTTTTCGAACGTAGCTAATAACTGATACAACAAAAGTTAATGAAAATGAACACACTACCACCCCTTGTCTGGATGAGTGGATTTCACTATATCCTTGGAAACTGAATTATGAATTTTTGCCGTGCCTTTAAAACTCAGTAAATTTAAAAATAAGTTACTCCAAAATTCGCTTGAGGATGAAATAGAACTAATGTTTTTAATTTAATTACAAAATTAAATTCAAAGCTTTTAGCTTCCATTTTTGAAACGTGGTTATTACTGTGTAGCGAAAAAAAAAACATTTTAAATCATTTTATTTATAATATTAATGCTCTGTAAATTTACATTTATATTTAGCACTATTTTGTAAAAATAAAAATATCTATATGAACACCGGATTATATATATTACTGTTCTTTCTTTTATTTATTTATATATATATATATGAGGCATGTACTGTCAAGGGTAGGCAGCTTGTGACTATGTAGTAAATCTACAAAAAAATAAAATATTTTGCATTTTATACATAATTATAACCGTCTGTTGTAATGGAATGTCCCAGACTCCCTATCGCATATGTGGACTGACTATATCGGTAGATATATATATATATATATATAGTGGGCACAGGGTATACCTGGCAGACTTGCTCCGGGAATTAGTTGGAGATTCATCTCCAGCTGTGCTGGTCGAACTCTCTGCTTTTGGGCAGAGAGGAACCCAGACAAGGCTATGCCGAAGGGCAGAGTCTCGTCTGGGGTGGTAGACAGCTACCTGACCTTTTGCCCCACATTAAAAAATGGCCTTGTGCCACATCCTGCCTCGTGTGGAGGTAAGGTAATTACTTCAGGAATTACTAACCGATTACCTGTCTTTCAGTAGTGTATTCTCTTTTACAATAAACCTCTCTTTCTTCCATCTACACGCGTGTTGCTGTTCCTTTCCCTCGAGTACCATTTTTGTCTGTTTGTGACCTTCTTTAAGCATACAGCACCTTCATAATTTTGTTGGATTAGGTGCATATTGTGCCACAAAAGGAAAATGTAGCTGCTGGTCTTTTTTATTCAAGGTAGGTACTGCCTACCTTGCCTACCTAGATGGCACAATTAATGGATTTGATAGTTGTGATGTTTTTTTGTAAATGTGCACGAAATCCCATCACTGCCATGTGCCAAAAGCTGAGAGGTAGTCTCCAACCGATGCCAATTCAGCCGGGTTCCAATACAATCACTGCCGTGCGCCAACGGCTTAGGTATAAAATCTCCGACTGATGCCAAGCTTCAAGCTGGGATCAGAACCTGACCGATTTGGCATCAGTCAGAGATTCTACCCCCAAGCTATCATTGTACAGAAGAGCAGAAGGGAAATTTTAACGTTTTTACTATGCAAATGATGTCAGTGGCTAGGAGAGCTCAATTCTAGTTGAAGAGCATTGCATTAGCAGCAGCAACCACTGTTCATAAAATCACCTCTTCCTCTCCAAGAGCTCAATTGAATTATTTCAGGAGCATATAAAAATATATATATATATATATAATTTCCTATGATGGTACAACAAATGAAAAAGTTTCTAAATTATTTGGTAAACACTTCCTTCTTTTATAGTCTGATGGAAAGGCAGAAATTTTAGGTGGCTATTGGTGAAAGTAAGAGGTTTGACTATGCTTTATGGCTGAGAAACTATCCACCACATATTTAGATGGTGGGAGGGCGGGGTCAGGGAGTGGTGGTGGTAGTAGTAGTCATAGTAGTAAGGGACAATATTCCAACTGAACATATTGATAGATTCAAAACTAATTTTAAGTAAGCACCTTTTTTCATTTTGTTTCCTCTTATTCCCATTTTTATGTCCCAGTGGGTAGGTAGGGGTGAATAGACACCTTTTGCCAGTCACACAAAGTAACAGACCGGCTTGATGCAGATATTGGATAGAAAGGGAATATTAAAATCAGTAATCATGATAAAATATAAGAAGTTTAAAACCTTGCCAATTCACCCATTTGTTGTATTAAATTCTTTTCTTATTGTTTTCCTTCAGCTCCAAACTCCCATTTCATCGTGAGCTTTTGTCTGGAGCAGGGGCTGGTTTATGTCAAATTATTGTGACCACACCAATGGAATTGCTGAAAATTCAACTGCAGGATGCAGGAAGGAGTGGTAATTTGAACGTTTCCATTTTCCCCATCCTGCTCTTTTTTGTTGTTGTTGTTTTAAATCCAAAAGAAATGTGTTTATGCTAAACAAATGTTTAAAAGCTTTATCAATCTCATGATTACATTTTTATTAGACTAGCTGTTTATGCAACTCGTGATAACACAAGTAGGATTTATTTTTGGAAAATAATGACTACTTGTATAATGATAACAACTTCTCTTGCTAAGAGGAGAGAAAAATAAAACCATCATAATTTTATTTTCACCTCAGTTACATTTGGATCTGGAGTAAACATATATAATCTCAGGGAGAACTGGTGCATTTTACCCCCCTGATTGGAGGCCCTTGGCAGTGCTTTGTGACCATTATCTTCAACATTTTCTTTTTTTTACCTGCATTTATATACATTACAAATTAAACTAAGCATAACTGACTATTGAAGGATGAAAAATTTTTGTGCATTTTGACATCATTCTGGGGTTGGGGTCTTCTTATTTTTTTTGTTGAAATAGGTGAATTTATTTTGCTTGTGGTAAGTCTTTAAAAAACACAATATAAAATTTTACTATTTTTTTATCTATAATGTTGAATGTGTTTAAATTATACAGTTTTTAACAAGAAAAATTTCAAGTTGATGTTAAAAATTGCCACAAACATTGTTAGATTTATTTAAGATGCAATGATCTATTATGACATGTCTCTAATTTAAGATGATCTATTATGACATGTCTCTAATTTGTAGTTAGATACATTGTATTTATTATTTTTCTAGTTGAAATGTTCATCTATATTGCAGGTGATCCATTATTATACATAATCAGGTTACAATGAAATTTGTATTTTATATGGATACTACCTTTATGAAAATTGAGATATAAGAGGGTGGAGAGGCCCCCTATATCATAAATGGGGGGTATGATAGATTGGAGGTGGGCACAAGGCCCTTGCACTGGCCATGGATATAATGAGAAACAGAGAGAAGCAGGTTTTTTTATTTAATGTTATCACTACTCTGTCTACACAGTTTTAGTTTGTTTTTTTTTCTTGTTTATTTTTTGCTTTTGCCTTAATAAAATTGTCTCCCTCAAGCAGTAGAAAAATTAAAATTACTAATTAGACACTGAATTGTGCAATTTATCTCCTAAAATCTGTTTTAGAATGTTTAAAAAAAACCCAGTGCATTGGAAAGGGATTGTATTGTCCATATTCAAGCCTACAATTATTACTGATATCATTGCAGTATTTTATGCATAATATAAATGTATTGTTAATGATTTTATTGTAGAAATACATTGACAATCAGAAAGAAAAGGATTATATCATTAGTCAAGAGTTAAAGCATGACTATTTGAATTGAACTTTGTATAGTCCGTATACATTTCTAAAGAGGAAAAAATTACGGCATTTTAGCTTGTATTACATGAGTTATCTCCCTTGATTTTCAGTTGGCAATGGTGCCCAAGCTGTGCCTCGCTTATCGGCTACAAGCATTGCCATCGGGTTGATACGAGAGAAAGGATTCACGGGGCTCTATAAAGGTTGTGGGGCCACCATGCTCAGGGACGTTACCTTTTCGGCCATTTACTTCCCTCTCTTTGCCCATCTTAATGCAATGGTAAGAAACGCAATATTTTTTTATTTCTTTTTTTTTTTTTTTCAGAGGGTAAAGTATTTTAATAAATTTTTATATTGATCATATACTTAAAAAAAAAAAATTCTTTAAATGTATTTAGATATTTGCAAAAATATTACACAGAACTATGAACTATTGGACATATTTGTTTTCACACACACACAAACTCATATAAATGGTGCGATGGATAAATTGTCATCTAAATTACATGAAAATGACACTGGCATCTCATTTTAACAGATATATTTACCAAAATTACACAAAAATATTGTTATGAAATAAAATAAGACATATCTCGGCTGATTTGCAGGCAAATAAATTAACATACTCAAGAGCGAGAGTCGGATGTGAACGGGACAAGGCCCCGTCACAAAATGACCATTATCGTCGTTTACGCATACGCCCGACGCAAAAGTTCTGGTCGAGAAATAAAATATTATTTCAAAGTGCTTCTATTTTTCAACCAATAAAAATGCTTCCCTCCTAATTATACTTGCGGCGTTTTTCCAGCCCGTTAAGCCATAAAAAACGCCATAAAAAGGGTCACACGGGGAAGTACAATGTAGTAAACGGGAGGCCGGGGAAGAGATCTGTCCCGGTCAGTCAGCAGGAGGAACGCCACGCCAACCAGTGGGAACTACTATGAGAGATCAACCCGGATCGGCAGCCGGCTTATGAACTATACCACAAGGTAGCTGTCCCAAAACCACACGTTCCTATTGAAATAAATCACGTAAATCTATTTCTGCTTTTGTCGTATTTCTGTCTTGCAACCATCCGCTTGTCTATAACAATATCTTGAAATACTAAAGAGTAAATTTATTCAATAAAATCACCATTGGCTTCAACCATGGCCTACAGGTGACTTTGGAATCTCCTGCAACCCTTCTGGACGATCTCCTTGTTTAAGTTGGTGAATGCTGCTATAATCCTTGCCTTCAGTTCATCTTTGGTGTTACAAGGGGTTCTGTTGGTCTCTCACTCAACTACACCCCACACATAATAATCAAGGGGGTTGCAGTCTGGGGAGTTAGGTGGTTAGGGGTGCTGTGGTTGCAGAAATTGTCTGACAGTCATGACTAGATTCTCCTGCTTGTGTGGCGTGATGCAGAGTCCTGCTGCTAGACAGTCTTCCAGCAACCACCCTCTTGACTCAGGGCAGCACTACCTGCTTTGGTGTAAGCCTCAGTGTTGAGTCTGAGGTACTCGTTCACAAATTCGGGAGTTCTTTTCTTATCAGAATGATCAGAGTGAGTTTTCCAACCTGCCGTACCTTCGTAATCTCCATTAGACTCATCCAACTCTTTCCAACTCTTCTGCACTGCCCTCAAGTTGACACCCAAACAATCTGAAAAATTTTCATATTGGAGCTTTTGTCACAAATGCCAAGAAGTACAGCATGCTATTCTTAAATTTCTGTTTGAGTGAATTGCATGATAGTGTTCTTTTTTTCACAAACGGTGCCCAACTGACCCTACTATACTGTGTAGTCAACAAAATCAAAAGCAAACAATGCACATGCACAAAATTAAGAAAAGTAAAATGGCAACAATTTACTCATCATATCCTGTATGTATATATGAAAACAAATTTAGAAAAACTTTTGCACACATCCCTATCCAAAACAGAAATACTTGTTTCAAACAAATGGTGCATTATGATAATATCTAACTTTCAGATCATATAAAAATTATCTATATTAATATATTATCTATATTAATATATACAAATAGCCAAATAATTTCCAATAGGTTTACATCATGAAATAACATCTTAATAAAAACTTGATTTCTGAAAATAAAACCAATTTACTTAAAGAGTGAATGTACCTCTGCAGAACTTAAAACCAATCCTAAGATAAGTGAACTGATTTATTTGATTCTTTCTTAAATATAAAGGACAAGAAATATCTTTGTATTTTTGAATTTTTCTAAAGTCCTTTCAAACACTATAAACAGTCATATCTCTGTTATATTCCGTGCTAATAGGAATATAAATTTGAAAAACAATGTGGATAAAATAAGTAAATGTTTATTGTAAAAAAACAGTACAATAAGAATAAACAGTTATGAAGAAGGTCATCGCAAGTCAATCCAGTAGTGAGTGCTGCTATTGGAAGGTCAGTAGTTCTCACGTAAGTCTGAGTCGTACTCAACGGATCCCAGGTAGTCTATGTAGTTCATTGACCTACATCTACTTATAGGAAGTTCCAACCTATAGTGTAGTCACTCATGGGGGTTACAGGTTATTCCATTACATCAATCTCTATGCAATTAGGGATCAAAAAAGAAAAAAGGCAAGAATATATTGTGAATTCCGACAAAAAACAAAATGTGAAAATAAAACATATAAACAAAAAAAAAGAATTCAAATTAAAATATGGCATTTGCGTTTTCCTTTAAAACCCCATCTCTTTCTTTCTGTCTAAACTTTTCTCGAAATACGTCTCTCTCAATTAATGAGAAGGCAACCTGCAAATAAAGGAAGAAGAAAAGACTGAACTCAGCCACAAAAAGGCAGAAGTTTGCTGGAGCAGAGTCGAGCCATTTGTCCCTAAAAACTACCAAAACTCAGAGAGGGACTATACAAAACTTCTGCTATAAAAAAAAATAAAAAAAATTGAAAAAAAGAAAGGAATGTCAGAAAATAAAATAATTTTGTCTAATCAAAAAAATTAACACAGAGACTTTTGATGTTAGATTTGCACCAGTAGTCTGGGAGCTTTGTCAAAAGGATATAAACTGATCCCTGAGGCAAAAGAGAATAGACCGCCAGAGAAACCTCAACAAAATAAGGGAACATAAGAGAATCCAGCCATGCGAGTCATGTAAAGAAGTTAATTGGTCATCTGATATTTTTGCTCTTCTTAGAGCCAGAAAAATACAGCAGATTGATGCCAACCTATTTCTAAGATGATAATGACTATCAAGTTCTGACTTCAAAGCTATCCACTACTGAGTCAAAACATTCTTTCTCCAGACTACTACCAATATCCACCTTATAAACAAACTTTTGCTACACCGAATAAAAAAGGACTAACTCTAATCTAAATCAAATAAATAAATATATACAGCGAAACAGTCTGTGGTTGACAGTGTGTGTGTGTGTGTGTGCGTGTGTGTGTATATATATATAATATATGTATATAAATATAAATATAAAAGTGGACATGGAAGTCAGCACTTAGAGGCGACAGTCTGTTTCATGCTAGTGCAATATATATAAACAAACTGACGATTGCACTAGCATGAAACAGACTGTCGTCTCTAAGTGCTGACTTCCATGTCCACTTTTATATTTACACACGCTCTATCTCTGATATTGAGCTCTTTATCCCATAAATATAGCACACTTTAAGACTATATTTCTTCATATATATATATATATATATAAAGAATAAAAATAATGGAAGCATTGATAATAAAAAAAGAAAAGGCCCACACTCAATAGCATCAACTATGAATATGGTCACAATATCCTGACCGTGTTTGGAAAATAAAAAACATTCCCATGACTCTAGATACATACATAAAAAAAATCTACACATTCACTTATAAATAAAAAAAAAACTTCAGTTTCACATCTCAAATCACCATACCATAAGATCTTATGAATGCTAAAGGCATGAAACTATCACCGTACAATGTTGATTTCTATATCTATAAAGTACATGTTTGTATGTGCACACACACACACACGCACGCACGTGTGTGTGTGTGCGTACAAAGTGGACATCATACAAAATGTCTGCTGCAAACCTGGCTCTCAAATGTTGGAGGAAAGCACAATAAGAGGCTTAATAGAATATCAAAAAAATTGTTAATACAATAGTCACTAGTAAAGAAAAAGAAAATTATTCTTAGAATCCAAATTGTGTTTTGACTTTAAATACCCTACAAAGGGTTGATAAGATATAAAAAGAAAAAAACAATTAATTATTACAATAATCCTGATGTTGACTCACACATCCTGGGTATGATACGATAAGCTACATCTGGAAGCAAAGGCCTCAGATCAGGAGGTTTTGAGGAGTGTGGAAACACCTCTTAATTGCTGTTGTTCCCAGGTTCACCCTGACCCAGGGTGGTAGCACATGTTAGGGTCCCAACTATAGGCAAATAGTTACCCCCTGCCAAACTGGGGTCAAACCACTATGAAAGTATAAAAATACATTTTTATAGTAGAAATACCAGCAATACATTTTTATAGTAAAAAAAATACAAGCAATACATTTTTGTAGGAAAAAAAACTAATTACCAGAAATACATTTTTGTAGAAAAAAATAATTACCAGAAATACATTTTTATAGAAAAAAAATAATTACCAGAAATACATTTTTATAGAAAAAAAATAATTACCAGAAATACATTTTTGTAGAAAAAAACTAATTACCAGAAATACATTTTTGTAGAAAAAAACTAATTACCAGAAATACATTTTTGTAGAAAAAAACTAATTACCAGAAATACATTTTTGTAGAAAAAACTAATTACCAGAAATACATTTTTGTAGAAAAAAACTAATTACCAGCAATACATTTTTGTAGAAAAAAAACTAATTACCAGAAATACATTTTTGTAGAAAAAAACTAATTACCAGCAATACATTTTTGTAGAAAAAAACTAATTACCAGCAATACATTTTTGTAGAAAAAAACTAATTACCAGCAATACATTTTTGTAGAAAAAAACTAATTACCAGAAATACATTTTTGTAGAAAAAAAATTTTAAAAAACCAGCAATACATTTTTGTAGAAAAAATTTTAAAAAAATTACTAGCAATACATTTTTGTAGAAAAAATTACCAGCAATACATTTTTGTAGAAAAAATTTTAAAAAATTACTAGCAATACATTTTTGTAGAAAAAATTTTAAAAAATTACTAGCAATACATTTTTGTAGAAAAAATTAAAAAAATTACCAGCAATACATTTTTGTAGAAAAAATTTTAAAAAATTACTAGCAACACATTTTTGTAGAAAAAATTTTAAAAAATTACTAGCAATACATTTTTGTAGAAAAAATTAAAAAAATTACCAGCAATACATTTTTGTAGAAAAAATTTTAAAAAATTACTAGCAATACATTTTTGTAGAAAAAATTAAAAAAAATTACTAGCAATACATTTTTGTAGAAAAAATTTTAAAAATTACCAGCAATACATTTTTGTAGAAAAAATTTTAAAAATTACCAGCAATACATTTTTGTAGAAGAAATTTTAAAAAATTACTAGCAATACATTTTTGTAGAAAAAATTTTAAAAAATTACTAGCAATACATTTTTGTAGAAAAAATTTTAAAAAATTACTAGCAATACATTTTTGTAGAAAAAATTAAAAAATTACCAGCAATACATTTTTGTAGAAAAAATTTAAAAAAATTACCAGCAATACATTTTTGTAGAAAAAATTAAAAAAAATTACTAGCAATACATTTTTGTAGAAAAAATTAAAAAAATTACCAGCAATACATTTTTGTAGAAAAAATTTTAAAAAATTACTAGCAATACATTTTTGTAGAAAAAAAAAAATTATTATCAGCAATGCACTTTTTTAAAAAAAAATACCTTTTTGTAAATGAAATTACTAATTCTCCCCCAAAAATTAAATTTTGGCATGAAATGGCCCATAAGAAGTTGATATGCCACTAAACAAATGTGTTGACTCACCATAAAATGAAAAGAATTAAAAAATTTTCTATGTCACCATTTTATAACATTGCTTCAAAAAATCAATTATTCTCTTTCTGTCTGTAGGGAAAGAAACGCGAAGGAAGTCAGCAAACAGTATTTTATCATTCTTTCATCTCTGGATGTGCTGCTGGGTGTGTGGCATCATTCAGTGTCAATCCTTTTGATGGTAAGTTCCTCAGAATTTCCTAAATTAAGATGTGGTATGTGTGCTGGGGACATCCAGAGTATATACGGGAACATACGTCTGGGTACCACAAGCAGTTTTTCATCAACTGATCAGCTTTTGCCCCATGCTATTATTTGTTTCCCATTTACAAACAACATCAACCCTCATCTCTGTATGACTCTAAATCTCTTCTTGTTCTGTGTGACTCCCCCTTAACTAGACTACCACCTGACTATATAATCCCATAACCAGAATTCCCTACCTTCCAGTAAAGTGTCACTTTATCTCAAAAGTTTTTATTTATTTATATGAAGGTAAGTAAAAAGTTTTCCACATTTACACCATAACATATCTTTAGGTTTGTCACACTGCCTTCTGCTTGTGTGTGCTCATAGTTGATACTGTTGTAATCATCAAAGTTTGAGCTTGATTGAGCCAGTTTTCTTGTTACTGTTACAGTGTCAACATGGCCACTCTACTAACAGTGTGCACCAAGGAGGAACAAAGATCAGGGATTTAAGGTGTTTTTTAAAGAAATGCAGGGTGGTCCCAAACGTTTTGCCATGTAATGTAGTTCAAACCTTTCAGACTCAATTTGGTCTGCAATCACTTTAGTACCTGATACATGGATCACTGTGTACCTGTACAGGTGATGCTATTTTGATGAATCAAATGTGCTTTGTGCAGAACAAGCAATCAGTCACTAGTGCAATTCATTTAATGAACCAGTTTGACTCAAAAAGATCTTTAGTCCTTTTTCTTAAAAAAAAAATCTTTTTGCCAAGCTGTCATCTGCCATCATCAACAAGAGAAGCCACCATTTTGTGTGTGTGTTGATATCAGCTCATAAATTAATAATGTAGTTAAAACACATCACAAAGTCGGTCAAAATCAGTGACTTTATAAAAAGTTCCAGCATTGTCAAAAGCAACAGCAACAGAAACATTATACAAAAATTTTATCTAAACTAAATTTTGTATCTAGAATGTGTGGGTAGTGTAATGGTTATGAGTGGGGAAAATGGAACGAGAGTTCAAATCCCAGACTAGTCTGTTGCATTCATTTTCACAGAAATACCCTTACAAAAGGCATGAATCCATCTTTTCTACATTAAATAGCCACATCACATAGAAATACCAGTTTCTATACAACAACAATGTTCAGCAACATAGAGCCTGGTAACTACCATGTCGGAATGAATGTCTTTGAGGACGAAACCGTTTTTCTGCAGGTATTTGATAACACCAGAATGCCAAATGTTGTCTATTTTCAAGAGAAGTCACTACTAGTTACTTTAAAAGTCTTCTTTGAACACTCAGATGATAGTTTACCTGGAAAGAACCAATGCAGTTATTAATAAGAAGAATTTCACAGCGTTAGCATCAGTCCTTCATAGTCAGCCTATGAACTTTTTAGCCCACCCTCGTACCTGGAAAGAACCAATGCAGTTATTAATAAGAAGAATTGCGATTAATGCATGCAAGATTTCACGGCTCTAGCATCAGTCCTTCATAGTAAGCCTATGAACTTTTCAGCCCACCCTTGCAAATAACCTGCAAAGGGTTGATAACCCATAGAAAATGAATGAATCCTAGATTTGGGTGGCAACCAGAGAGAAGGAAAACATTTTTGAAACTCTTGACATCAGTAAAAAAAATTGTTTTATTTTTTGTTTTTTTTTGTTTTGTTTTTTTTAAATGATAGAAACTTTTGCATAGACCGAATATAGCTTAAATTTGTTATTTTAGTATATGAATGCTAACAGTATTGTAAAATCTTTCTATACTGAATAGCAACATTAGTAATTGAGCAGGAAATTTTATTTTTTTTATTTTGTTTTTGGTTCTCAAATAAAAATTAATAATCTAATCGAAAGAGATGACAAAATTTGACAAAATTAATGACTTTATAAAAATGCCAGCATCAACAAAAACTACAGCACATGCACAGATGAAACGTTGCACCAAAATTTTACCTAAACTAAATTTGGTGTCCTCCTTTCTGGTAGTGCCATTTAGTGCAGTTAACGCACTGTTTGCTAGGTCTGTGATGCCGCTACCTGAGGTTGAATACCAACCCTTGGTACCAATATACAATATGCAACTCTCTCAACCACCAGACAAGCTTATTTAATTTATCTTCTTTGAAATCTGCTGATTGATATCAATTCCTAAAACATGATACTAAACTTTAGCAACTTTGTAAAAAGAAAACTCGGTTTGGATTATAAAAACACTAGCATACTACCTATCAAAAATGAGAGAATAATTTAAATATGAAGCACCACTTCAGAGTCTGACTAAAGTATTCGTTTGGATCAAGGTGTTTGCTCTCCGCTGTAGCAGTTGTGTGCTCTGTGAAATTCATTACACATTCACACACGAAATGCATGTCTGTGGATACACGTTTTATATTTGCGGATTTTTGTAACTGAAAATGTTAATTTTATGCTTTTATTTTTTTCTCTAGTTATAAAAACCCGACTTCAAACTCTGACGAAAGCCCAAGGAGAGCAGGATTACAAAGGAATATTGGACTGTTTCGGGTATTTAATGATTTTGCTTTTATAGCCATATTGATATTTCATATTGGTAGAAACTCATTTTACAGCACATTACTATGTTTACTTAGAAATATATTACCAATGACTTATTGTAGGGTTTCTCAACCTGAGCAATATCACCTACAAGTGGGTGATTTCAAATGTTGGGTGAGCAATAAACAAATGAACAAAAAATGATGGGTGATTGAGAATTTTGATGGGCAACATAGGATTTTGAGTATTAAAAAATTATTTCAACCTATGCTCCCGAAAAAATATTGAAAGGAGATATACAAAGAATCTGTATAAAAAAACAAAAAAACAGGAGGCTAAATGGGTCACATTTCTAAATAAGATATAAATATCCCCGAAAAAACAAGGAATATTTTGGTATTTTCAAATCTTATTCCATCTAATACTACGAGTGGAATAAAAAGCAAGAGAAATAAGATGAAAGAAATCCTAGTGAAAAATAAATAATAATTGACGAGGCTTGATGTAAGAAATTCAAATCTTATTCCGTCTAATACTACTAGTGGAATAAAAAGCAAGAGAAATAAGATGAAAGAAATCCTAGTGAAAAATGAATAATAATTGACAAGGCTTGATGTAAGAAATTCAACTCTTATTTCATCTAATACTACTAGTGGAATAAAAAGCGAGAGAAATAAGATGAAAGAAACCCTAGTGAAAAATGAATAATAATTGACAAGGCTTGATGTAAGAAATTCAACTCTTATTTCATCTAATACTACTAGTGGAATAAAAAGCGAGAGAAATAAGATGAAAGAAATCCTATTGAAAAATGAATAATAATTGACAAGGCTTCATGTAAGAAATTCAAATCTTATTCCATCTAATACTACTAGTGGAATAAAAAGCAAGAGAAATAAGATGGAAGAAATCCTAGTGAAAATTGAATAATAATGGTTGACAAAACTTCATCTAATCAACAATGATTATAAAAGTAAATACTACTCAAAAATTTATAACAAACAATGCTTCATTTAAGGTATTCAAATATTATTACATCCAGTATGACAAATGATATTTTTAAAAAAGTAAGATGAAAGAATTCAAGAATGAATAATTAACAATGAAATTTCAAGATATTCTTTGATTTCATGTCTTTTAACCATTTTGCATAATTCAAATATTAACATTTTTTTTGTCTTTGTCTTTTGTAGAAAAACCTTGAAATATGAAGGACCTAAAGCTCTCTTCAAAGGAGCAATGTGCAGAATTTTGGTAATTGCTCCATTGTTCGGCATTGCTCAGACAGTCTACTATCTTGGAGCAGCAGAATTCTTGCTTGGAATGAGAAGTCTCTGAGTAAAAGAAATTCCTTAGACATTTGAAAAAGAAAAAAATCTACTACAATAATAACATATCATGGTCTGCCATTGGTGGATTTTGGGCAAGTCAATATATGAATGTCAGTTGAGTATGTGTGTGTGGAAGAATTTCTTCTGTGTTAAAGAGAGGGAGAGAGAAAGAAAGAAAGAAGAAAATGAAACGGTTCTATTATAAATAATGACATTGTGGTAATTTTTTTCTTTTCTTTTATTTCAAATTTGTTCACCTATCATTTACAAACATTCAGACCTATAATATGTTAATGATTTTGTTAATTAAAATCAAACAGGCTTATACCTACCCTGAGAAACATTAATTAGTGGGTGGGTCTAGGATTTGGGGTAGAGTAGGGTCCAAAGATAAAAATTTATGGAAATACATGAAAAAAAGGAAAACAAATTTCAAACATACAAAAATGTAACATGCGTCCCAAAAACGTAACATGCGTCCCAAAAACGCAACATGCGTCACTTCAATTTGAGTTCAAGCCTTTTAGAAAAAATAAGTAAAATAAAAAAAAAAAATGAAAGATATTTACAACAGAATCAATAAATAAATAATTTTTTTTTTTTTCTCTTTAGTTTAATTTATGACTTGGATTATTCCTTTATCTAGATGCTTTTGCATTTTGTCCAAACAAGTTGGGAGAGTGGGGTCTGGAATGTTTACTCTGCACATCTGCTAGATCCACACATTGTATTAAATTCTTGTGTTTCCAGCAAGTCAACAGATAATGGCTTATTTATCTTCAAATTTGTCTAATTTATATCCATCCTTGATCTTAAACTGAAATTGAATCGGTTCCAAGAGTGGATATAATTTTACTTATTTAATCTGTCAACTTGTAACCCACGTTCTAATTTATCGATATATCTTTCTCAATCTAGCATTTTGTTTTTTTGTTGCTATCAGATTACTCCAGACTTGTTTTAGGTTTAACTTTGCTCTTTCACTTGCTTCAAAAGTCATTCGATGTGTACTGACCGTCAAAACCTCTCATTAATTACTTGTTAACATCTTTTTATGTAAGTAATATTTTGTTAAATCTTTATCAGTAAAGGTGACAGGAAATATGAACTCAAAAGATGGCCGACAAATTTATGGAGTTGAAGCCAGATATAGAGCTTTGGTGTTTGACAAAATTTGTAACAATGCACCAAATGAACGGTTTGTCTCTTACTTCCCTTAAACATTACACTGACTAGAATGATAGATTTCTGATGGCAGCTAAAACAATGATTTTTTTTTTAAGGTAGTCTACACTGAGGTATTTGAATATCATAGAAAATTGATGACTAAAATGACATGTAATTTCTATCTAATTGTAGAATAAGTTTACAAAGCAAATAACAAATTTCCCACAATGCCTCATTCCATTATTTCACTAAAATACATACATTATAGTTTTTATACTTCAGATCTATACTCACTTTGCGTTTTAAGTTTTTCTCCGCCTACTTCTAATATAAGATATATTTAGGCATCAAGAATTAATTCAAACATGTTTTATTAAATTCCACTGACAAAGTTTGTCTATTTAACTTTTTATTATATCTTTCTAATTTCTGAGTGATGTGTTATAAATCTGGATTGAAGTTATAAATCAATTGTCCAAATGGTTTTTTTTCTTGTTATATTCAAGTACTTTCAATTATCCCAATCATTGTCAAGAACAGGTGTTAACAATATGGTAAGCAAGATTTATTTAACTAAATTCCAGCCATGTAAACCACCAGAATTTAGTCGAATAAATCTTGCTTTTCATACTGATAACACCCATTCTTGCAAATGACTGTGACAGTAGAAAGTATTTGAATATAACAAGAAAAAACCATTTGTATAATTTATTCATATGTTCAATCCAGATGTACAACACTTCATAGCTCCAATCCAGATGTACAACACTTCATAGCTCCAATCCAAATGTACAACACTTCATAGCTCCAATCCAGATGTACAACACTTCATAGCTCCAATCCAGATGTACAACACTTCATAGCTCCAATCCAGATGTACAACACTTCATAGCTCCAATCCAGATGTACAACACTTCATAGCTCCAATCCAGATGTACAACACTTCATAGCTCCAATCCAGATGTACAACACTTCATAGCTCCAATCCAGATGTACAACACTTCATAGCTCCAATCCAGATGTACAACACTTCATAGCTCCAATCCAGATGTACAACACTTCATAGCTCCAATCCAGATGTACAACACTTCATAGCTCCAATCCAGATGTACAACACTTCATAGCTCCAATCCAGATGTACAACACTTCATAGCTCCAATCCAGATGTACAACACTTCATAGCTCCAATCCAGATGTACAACACTTCATAGCTCCAATCCAGATGTACAACACTTCATTTGAAACTGGAAAGATATAAAGAAAAGTTGAATAGACAGTGGAATTTAATAAAACTTGTTTGGATATATATATATATATATATATATATATATATATATATATATATATATATAGTGTGTATGTGTAAAGGAATTGGGAGAAAGTAGAACCTGCTTGATAATAATTATTCATTTTTCCATTAGTGATCATGAGATAAAAACCAGAATTTCATATGCTGATTTTCAAAGCAAGCAAACTCAAATACTTTGAAAGATTGCTTTAATATAACCTAATAGAAAAATAATGCATGCATGCATGCACACACAATCTCTTTCTCTCAGATAGATAGATATATACACACACACACACAGGTGTGTGTGTGTGTGTGTATATATATATATATATATATATATATATATATATGAGTGAATATAAAATGTGTAAGGGAAATGTTTGCATTAATTCCTTGAGTTATCCAATACTGTTTCACCCATTGTATCTTTCAGGTCACTTTTAATTTAATTATTCTTCAATCTGATGAGAAATAATTATTAATAATTAATTATCCAAGGAATATAGTCTTTTATTGCTTTTTCATTAACAGAAGGGTAACTAAACAACATATTCCGCATAATTTGCACCTTAAATCACCTCTCCGGTGCAATGGGTTTTGAAATTATTGAAACAGGTCAGTATAGGCAAACATTTGTTCATAACTGTGATCTCTATTCCTGTTGTTTAAATCTAATCTTTCTTCATCTGTTCTCCTTTTCTGATGAAGTTATTATTTTACAAGCATTGTTTCTTACTTGTAGACTAAAACTTAAATGACACACAAATATACATCACATCTGATAACTAATCTCTATATTTATTCAGATGGTATCTCATTAAGTAACTATAAAAAAAAAAAAGATTCGCCCAGTCCAAAGCCCAAGAACCACTCAAGTTAGAGCATTACTGATTGAGGTTGTTGCATGAACATAAAAGGGGAAGTAAGGAGTGTAAATTATAAGGCCATGTGGGAATAACACCCTAGATTTAAAGAGGTTAAGATTGTAGCAATCGGGGAAGCATCCTCTTGGGAGTCAGTTCCTCAAAGTAGCAGCTCTTAAGAAGAAGCTATCTAAATGGAACTTTCTTTTTATTAATGTAATGGAGAGGATATTTTCCAGTGTATGTGATATGACAGGACTTAGCTGGGATGGTCTGAATAAGCTTCTGTTTCTTCTATGGAAAAGGAGTTATAGAGGGGAAAATAATTCTTCACCTATTTTTAGAGGTGTTATGATTTGTGTAGCAAAAGACATTGGAACACTCAATATAAAACAGCCTCAAGAATATACAGAATCACTATTTTGTACTAAAAGTAGTTGTTCTGTCCAAGAGACCGTTAGAAAATAAATTCCAGTTAACATTTAAGAATGGGTGAAAAACGGAATAGACTGAAACATCTTGTGACCCAAACGACAATCCTAGGAATGGCAGTTTGAAATTCTTGATTATAATTTCTGAGTTCTATTCAAGGAATTCTTTGAACTAGTATCATTATCTTGATTGTTTTTATCATAGCATTTCAGCTGATGTATTCTTTGGCCTTCCTCTTTGGGTGTATGTGGCACTTATCAAAAATCTTTAAAGGTTTACTGATAAAAATGGTTTGTGTACTGATTTCATAAATATATTGTAATTTTTAATCAATGTTTTTTAATTTTTAAACAATGGATTTTT
This sequence comes from Acanthosepion esculentum, assembly GCA_964036315.1. Lineage (NCBI taxonomy): Eukaryota > Metazoa > Mollusca > Cephalopoda > Sepiida > Sepiidae > Acanthosepion > Acanthosepion esculentum. The sequence goes on from OZ038515.1 coordinate 75,385,100, forward strand.
TCAAATCTAGCATTATTTCTTATTACTATAAATGTTATATTTAGGGAGTGAGTGTGTTTGAATAAACATCCCGTTTTTTATTTGTTTTTTTTTTAACAATGAAATTAATGTCTATTGACCTAAAAATTGAAAACCTTATTAAAGAAAATGTCCCTTCTAACAGGAACTGGACCACTTTTAATGTACACCTAGCTTAAGTGTCTCTCTGATTGAAAAAGAGGAATACAAGTTCAATTACTGTCAGGAGGCATGAACATGTCTACTCAAACATGTTTATCATCTAAATATAACTTTTATAGATAGTAATGGTGGACTCTCACATCGCGGACTACAAATGAGGGGTCAGTAAAATAAAGAAGTTCTCAACTTCTATAGCCGTGCATGTCTCTCAAGGCCTGCAGGTGTTTTTGAAAACATTTAGTCAGCTGGAACATGTAGTTGAGCCATTTTGCTCAAGTGGTTGAAGATCAATTGCCACATGTTTCCATCAGTGAACAGTAAATCCTCCTTTACTGCAAGACACAGTGGCAGGTAAGGCTGTCATTGAGTGGATGTGGATATGTTGCTAAATTTCTTTAATATTAGCACACAGTTGATCTTGATGTTCAAGCTGGTCTCACCCATTGAATAGATGAGAAGCAGGACAGGTGACAGCTCCTTTGCTTCTGGTGCTTTGTTTTCTCAGAAAGAAAAGGCGATGCTTCATTGTTTCAGATTGTCTTTGAAATGCAAGAGTGGTCTTCCAACTGATCTGTTTGCTATATATGTGTTTGTGTGTGTGTATGTGTGTGTGTGTGTGTGTGTGTGTGTGTGTGTAGTGGGCATGTAGTTAGAGCATTCGCTTTCCAACTATGAGACACAGACTTGAATCTCACCTGGGTCGATTTGTCCAAAAGGTGACTTCTTGATGTTATCAGCCTGGACAGGTGATCCCAAACATGAAACACCTGAAAAGAGCCTGAAAACCATGCCATGGGTTCATACAAGCCTTTTTAGTGAAGTTGGGTAGACAGAACTGTTTGTCGATGGTTTTACTAGCACAAAGTCTCAAGTCATCGGGATCGAGTGTTTGAGTGTGCTGGCCTTGTTCAAACTGTTGATCCTGCCAGATGAGGTGATCTCTCCCAGAAACTGTAACTTGGGCCTGCTCAGAATAGTTGCAGTATCAACCGCAGGTAGGCCCTGTTGGTGTTAAACAAGCACAAATGTGCCTGAGAAGGCATCTGCAACTGGGATGTCTACCTACCTTAGCAGACAAGGCTTACTCAGAAATGAGTGGACAGCCATTATTATATGTGTGTGTGTATTTGTTGTTGTTGTTTGTTTTTTTTTAATCTTTCATAAAATCTCTTTTGGGAACATGAACTTTTGACAATCATATTTGTTACATGTGTTGATTTTATTAACAAACAGAAAATGATATTAGGTGACTCAAGGTTTAATAGATGCCATGCATACTTAAGGAAGGCTGAAGAATATATCAGCTGAAGCATTATGATAAAAATAAGGATACTAGTCTAAATCATTGGATAGCAAAAATTAATTTCAGAACTTCAAATTATCAAGACTATTTTGCATTTTTCAATTACTTTTTTTTTGAGCCTCATATTACGTATCAGTATTTAAAAACAGTTGATTGATCATTTTTTTTTCTGTACATGATTTTTTTATATATCTGCTACGAATCTTCTGTTTGATAGAGAAAGTGTCTTAGCCATTTTATTTTCTTTTTATATTTACTTATTTTTTTATAGAAAGTTAAAATTTAAATTATTTTTCTCTCTGTCAACTGAATTACATTAGAACGTCACACACAGACACACACACACACAAAACAAGCTTTCCTCTCCCTACAAATGAGAGACTGTTTTTTTCTTCTCTTTTTCAAATTATTTATTAATTTAGGGAGGAATATCAACATAGAATTTTCTATTGGCTAAAATCAGCTAAAAAAAATGCAAAATGTCATTTTAAAGAACTGTTGTTAATATTCCACTTTGAAAATTTAAAATGGACTCTTTACATCCAATGATTAAAAAAACAAACAAAAAAACATTATTTTTATTTTTCTTATTTTTTCTTTATTCTTTTTGTTCTGTAAATTGTAGCATACAAGTCAACCTGGTGGTATATAAGCAATTATGACTTCAAAATGCAGTTTGAAACTGCAAAATAGACATATAAATGAAATCCCCTCATTACTAAAAATATAAACAAAAATACAAAAAAACCTACCAAACACTCACTGTGCACCACTTACCATAACTTGGTAATCTTTTGCAAAGAATCACTACTACACCATATACAATTCCCTAATCAGTCACATTAGGAAGTTGGCGATCTTGGTGATTTTAATAAATTCATGGAATTGCAATTGTCTATAGGCTAACTGCCACCCTCAATTTTTAAATTTTCTTTTTTATCTCATTTTTTTTTTTATCTTAAAAATGTTGACTTGTATAATACAATTTATAGCAAATTTATTTTCTGTTGTTGTTGACTAAAAACAGACCATCCAATATTTTTGTTTTGGTCATTTTTCCTTTTTTTTATGCCATATTGCAAATACATTTTTGCCAAAGACTTTTGGCAGCACTGGATGGTTAAAAAAAAAAAATAGTAAAAAAAAAAATTTTTTTTATTGTTCTTTTAAATGAGAGTGCTGGATTTTTTTTTTTTTTTTTCATTAAAATGTATTCACAATATGAAATGTGCTTAAAAAATGTTGTTTTATTTTTCTTCATTTCTTTTTTCTTATCAAAACAGGTCATAAAGACAGTCATTGGAAAACAAAGATTTTGTTAAAAATCACAAAAAATGTTCTTCCCCCACCAAAATAAAATGACAAAACTCACACTTAAAATATAAATATACTATGTTTTAAAATTGATAAGTATATTTTTTTTCTACAAAAAAAATTAGCCAATGCTTGGTTTCATTCAACCCTCTACTCTTCAAATTAAAAATTCTTGAGATCTGTGACAAGCCATAACTACAAAATTATTAGAATTCATTTTAAAAGACAAACACAAACTCTATACAGAATTTTAAACTATGCTTTTTTTTCTCTTTGAGTTGAGTTTAAAAGCAATACTACTGCATTAGAAATCACTTTTCAAAAGAAAGATTATAAAGTTATATACACAGACATGTATTATTACATTATAAGTAACCATACATTCCAAAATACTTTCAAAAAGAATATTTATTCTGCAACGTAATGGTGAAAAATGTATTTTTATTTATTTATACACACACACACACACACACACACACACACACACACACACTCTATGGTGCTATGATAGAAAATAAACACATTCATTTTCATTGTTTACTTTTTAATTCAGTCAATGTTAAAACGTGTAATAATGTTTCTTTCAATGAATAATATCACTCCAGTCAATAAAAATTTTTAAGTGTAAATATTTTAGGCTTTTAAAAAATTTTGCTGAAAACTGGCTTTATCATCTAAGGTAAAATTTAATTGTAAATGATCAGAAATTTGCTTGTATTAGCTTTTCCAAATTTGTAATCGATTTTGTGGAGCTGATTTTCTATGAAATGATATTACAAAAATTAAAACTTTTAGTAATTTTCATTTTTGAAGAGTTCTGAGAGTTATTCCCCTTCTCATAATCAAACATGGAAGGATTTATTATTATAAAAAAAAAAGAATTGTAACTGTTCATGTAGCCCATTATTGCTTGACAGGTAAATCAATATTTTTGTCACAAACGATAATAGAATTATGGAAAGTTGGGGTAAAAATTAAGAATATAAAACATTGTCAACTTGGGCTTTTGAAAATTTTGATTGTATCACTTTTACTCAATACATGGATGTTGAGTCATGGAAAAGTTAAACGACTTTGATTTTTATCCCCACTTAAAGAATTTTTAAATATTTACTATATTTGCTCTTAAATCTATCTTTTAGAAAATATGATATTTAATTTGGTTTCGTTTTTAACTGTAGAAATGAGAATTTATTTTTCTAGATATAATTAAATCAACAACACACTTTGTGTCAGAAAGAAAAATAATTCAAAATGTAAAAAATTGTTAATTTCCAATTCTCCTTCTCGATTTCAGGCCTAATGATGAGAAAATTTTTGGTGATGTGTGGCAAATTTGAAGAAAAAAATTAAGAAAGTCTAAATTAAGACCTGACCTGATTAATTTAAATTTTCTCAAGCTTTTCATTATTTTACTTCTTTTATTTAAAGAAAAAAAGAAGATAAACTAAAGTTTTGAAAAGTAAATATACCTTTCATTTGCATGTTTGAAAAAAATGAGAGATAGCCAAGATTGCTAGTATATTGTCGAAAATACAAAAGGCAATATCCTAACACAAAAATTCAAGGTGGGTGATACACTTTTTCGAATAGTTCTTTTTCTTTCTTTTTTTTTTTTTAAATGGTTGGCATTATTTGGATCTTGCCAAATGAGGTCATTTAATCTTTTTTATGGTCCACTTTTTAAAGTGTACTTTATATGGTAATATACTTTAAAAGTATACAAAAGTATACTTGTTTTTATTTTTACTTTACTTTTACTTTATATTTTACATTTTATTTTATAAGTATACTAAGTATACTTATTTTTACTTTTTATTATTTTATAAGTATACTAAAGTATACTTATTTTTGTATCTCTGCCCACTGAAACCAGAGTAAAGAGAAATTATATAAGATAGAATAAAATTAAATAAAAGTATATTTTAAATAAAGTAAGATCAAACAAAATGGGTAGAGAACAAACGTAGAAAAAATAAAATTCTTGATGCAAGTTTAAGCTTACAAGTTGTCCATAGACATGTTTTTCTCACCCTCTTCTCTTGCCCAGAATGGTTGGTACATTTATGTGCTTGTAAAATATACATTGGTTATCTTTTAATAAAAATTTGCCTCACCCTAAATGTAACAAATGGACATTTCTGAGAAATTTACTCATTTTAACAAAGAAGATCTGTTTGTGAGAAGAAGGAATTACTTCAGCTTGCCATATCCGTCTTGAAATGATTTCTCTTGACTCAGTGTGTGTGAAGAAATGACTGCCCCGACTCCCTGTCTTGTCATCTGTGTTACACTGCTAATTATGGTAAAACCCATATTGGCATGATTGGCTTTGCATGTTCTTTGTAACTGGTCTACATTTTTAACCATTTCTTTCTTGTAGAATCATCAAAGATAATTGGAATGGTGACATTGGTCAAGGGAATCAGTAAAAGATGATTTTTAGCAAGCATTTTTTTTTTTCTCGTTTTTGTTTCTCTTTTAACAAAATAAATTATTTTTTAAAGAATAGCTTAATACATTGTTTGATTTATTTTTATTTTATTCTTTTTCATAAACACTTTCACTCATTTTGTTTTTATTTATATAATTCATTTCCTGATTTTTTTTTATTTATGAATAAAAAATTCTGGATGTTTTCATCTTACATTTTAAGATATAAAAATGATAGAAAATTTTTTCCCAGGCCATCAAAATATAAAAATGATAGATATATAGATAAATATAAAAATGATAGAAAAAATATATGATATAAAAATGATAGATATATTTTTTCCCAGGCCATTAAAATAGCTCAAAGAAGACATTATTGTTACTGACACATTTAACACAATTCTATTTTCTTATATGCCTATTGAGCCAACAAATTAGAGATTCTTTATCTTATAGAGGGTATTGCAGAAATACCTCCTATAATTTAAAGGTTGACAAAAAGACCACGGTAACTGTCTTTAAAGAAATGATTTCAGTGTTGTTTAAACAAATGGCCTCTATGGTCTCTATTTACCATACACTGTTGTAGCCAATTTTTAAAGTTTTCCATCACCCGGATGTCTGATTGCTTTGAGCTTTTAAGCACTAAACCTGTGACCCTGAAATTACAGTGTTTTGGACATTTTAAAGTTTTATTTTTATAACTGGTCTTGCCCCTGCACTATGTTCTATATAACAAATATTGAACATGGATTCATCCTATGAGAGAGAAAAGTGTTCAGAGCTATCACATCTTTTCACGATTGGAAATGAAATTGACCACTGTAAATATCAACAGACTGATAGTCAGCTACAGAAAATTTGAGCAGAAAAGATCAGTTTTAGATCACATCAGAGATCAGTTTTGAAATAAAGTAAGTAAATTATCACAGTTCTGGATTGTGTGAACCAAGATTAACAATTATATGATTTAGTCTCCTCTGTCATATGACTTCAATGACATAACTCTGAATAAAGATACAAGAAAAATATAATGAAAAACAAGTTTAGAAACTGGCACAAATATATAGCAAACTCCGCCACAGATTATGACATGTATGAGAAATGAAGATTCAATATTCTTATTTAGTTTTAGACTCTCACATTTTAAAGGTTGACAAAAAGATCAAGGTAACTATTATTAAAGAAATTATTTTACTGTTTTTTAAACAAATGGCTACGGTTTTAATTCATTTGGTTTTCAAAATGACATCTTCCAAATGGTGGCCTTGATTTGCCATATGCAGTTGTAGATGATTTTTAAAGTTTTTCTTCACCCGGAAGTTAAAGTACTTCGAGGTCTTCCTGGTGGATTTCTTTTAAGCACTAAACCTGTGGCCCTGAAATTTTCAACTCATAGTACTAATGATTTTATAACTGGAACATCATTCCAACGTAACATGAAATTAACATGAAAATCTGTCCTTGTTGCAATTACAGATTCACCAGTCTTTAAAAATGTCGCAACAGCAAATGCCTGGGGTACACCATTTCTAGTCATGATGGCTTTTCTCTTGACACCATTATTTCTGCATACTCACTTGATAAATTTTATTGTTTAAAAAAGATATTTTTTAAAACTTTAATAAAATCCAAACAGCCAAACTGGATTTATACGTTTTTAAAATTTTCTTTTTTTTTCTTTTTTTTCTTTTTTTTTTTTCAATTTTTTTCTTTCTTTTCTTTTTTCTTTCTTTTCTTTTTTTCTTTCTTTTCTTTTTTTTCAATTTTTTCTTTTTTTCTTTTTTTTCTTTTTCTTTTTTTCTTTTTTTTCTTTTTTCTTTTTTCCTTTTTTCTTTTTTTTCTTTTTTTTCTTTTTTTCTTTTTTTCTTTTTTTTCTTTTTTTTCTTTTTTTTCTTTTTTTTCTTTTTTTTCTTTTTTTAAATTGTCAGCAAAAATGTTAAACACTATTTATTTATTTTTTTCATATTTTATTTCTTTATAATATGATAAATATAAAATTATTCTCGTAAATAAGCAATCTAATGAATGAAGACAAAATAAAAACTTTTCTTTACCAACACCTTTTGTCCTCTGATGGATTTTATTAAGGTAATTGTAAAGATTTTAAATTGCAACATCTATTTATAAACAGAAGTAAAAAAAAAAATATTAAGTTTTTAAAATTTTTAAATATAAGAATGCCTAAAAATATTTTTATGGCTAACTGAAAGCCAATGTAAACAATCTAACAAATATTTAACATTTTTGTTGTCAGTTCTTGAGAAAAAAGAAAATCCAATTTCATATGGGATGTTATTAAAATTCAAAAAATAGCTTTAAAAGACAATAAAAAGTGTTGATGTGTCATACTGCGGCATCAAGAGAAAAAAATGCCACTTTTTTGTTTTTTCAGGTACATTTGTTAAACATTGCCCAAGTTTTGATCTGAAGTTTTGTACTTAATCTTAGCAAGCTCATTGACAGAGAAGCGAATTAGGTTTGATTCTTGCCAATGGGTAGATTTTCTTTAATAAAATCTTTGATCTAAGCAGGTAGACATTAATTTCACTATAAATAAGCAGAAATGTCTACTCAAACATGTGTACCCATTAAAATAACATTTTAATGGCAATAACAAATATCGTCATATTGACAAAACATCCATTAATTCTTTCAGCTGGAAATTCCTTATTACTCAGATCCATGAACACCTGATGAAGGCTAGAGGGGAAAGTGGCCGAAATGTTGTGATAATAAGGATGAGGACATTAGTCTGTAAATAATGATAATTACTCTGACCTGAAATTAAATCAGAAATTGTTTAAATACATTTCTGGTACAAAAATATAAGATAATAGATATTTTTCTTTTTAATCAATTTACCCCTAAGCAAGGCAAAAATGCCACTAAGATGCAAAGAGTTACTGGGAGTGAAAGAGAATGCAAAAACTTTAGAAGGAACCATAAATCCAATCCTAAACATGAAACAAGGGATAAGCCTCTACTTCTATTAAAAAAATCAGGGAGGAGTGTGAACCGGGCAATACATTGAAAAGTCATGAGATGTGAATTTCTTAAGATTAGTTGTGTAAAATAAATGATTTTTTCCTATCATTAAACTCTGGTTGTGTGTGCATGTGTATATAATTTGGGCATGTGACCAAGTGGTTAGAACATTTTCTTTCTGACCATGAGACTGAGGTTCAAATCTCACTGTGGTTGATTTGTCAGGTAGGTGACTTGATATTATCAGCCTGAGGGAGGCGATCACAGCATGCGACACCTTTGGAAAGTGTCTGAAAACCATGCTTTGTTTGTTGACCCAATCCTTGTGAATGAAAATGAGTAGAGAACTGGTCAGAAGGCATCGATGATTGTGCTAGCATCAAGTTACAAGTCATCATGACCGAGGGTTTGAGCATACTGGCCTTGTTCAAACTGTTGATCATGCCAGATTGTGCATTCTCTCTCAGAAACTGTAATTAAGGTCTGCTCAGCGTAGTTACAATATAAACTATAGGTGGGGTCTGTAGGTGTCTGTGATAGGGATTGGCTAGTGACCCTAGTAGATGGGTGCGCTTGAAAACGACAGTAGCCAGCTATTATATAATATAATATATATATATATCTGCAAGTTTTGTTGAAAATTACTGACAAAGTGCTGTGGTTGAGTTTTTACAAATTCTTGTGTTCAGATAATTTTTTCCTTTTCAGGACATGAATTATATAAAAATTGTCCAAATGTTTTCCAAGCATTTTTGGCTATACTTTTCAAGGATGAATTTTATAAAACAATCCATATATTCAGTTAAAAATAAAATAAAATTCATCCTTGATAATGGCTAAAAGTATAGGTGAATGCACTTGGAAAACATTAGGACAATTTTTATATAATTTATGTCCTGTAAAGAAAAGGAATTATACAAACACATGAGAAATTATATAAAAAAAACTCAACCACTACACCTTGTCAGTTGTTTTCAACAAACCTTGCATAAACGAGGAATTGCTGCTCAAATACATACACACACACACACACACATTTTACCAATTTGTGATTGGTAGGGATAATTCCAAGGAGGATATTAATTGAGGGAGAGCTCAATGTAGACTACAGAGCATTATTATAATAATAAAGACGAAAACCTTAAAGATATATATATATATATATATATATATATATATATATATACACACATACATACTCACACACATTAATAAGACTAGTGATGAAAACATTTATTTTTCAACATAATTTCCTCTTTTGTTAATGCACTTAATTCAGTGATGAATATTAATCCTATAGATCAAACATTATACAGTATGAACTTTAGATCAAAACTCAACTGCAAAAATCTACAGAATTACTGGTGCACACACATAAACCTACTGATATAGATAAAATTATGGAATTTAACATATGTCATGGTGAGCAGAATTTTGTCACTAACAGTAAATATCTAGAGCAATAATTATTTTATATATTTATTATTTATAAATTTTAGATTTTAGTCATTTAATAAGTGTTTATAAAAATATTTACTCCGACAATAATACAATTTCTCTTATCTGACTCTGAGGAGCATTAACATCACAAAACTTTTAGTTTATTACTGAAAGTTCTTCAAAAAGATTTTTTATTTATTTTTCTATATGTTTTTGAACATGTTCCTGTTTTCCTGCAAATATTTAAATATAAATTGTTCAATTTCTGTCTTTCTCATAGTTTGATCTACAGACATCTGGGCTCATAAACCGAAGGTCCATAGATCAAAAATGCTCTGCTACCAATTGTTAATTCATCCGGCAACACTTTTCTCTCTTTGTCTATGTTTCCAACTAAAGTAACTTTTTCTGTTGTTCCCTCGTAGTAATCTCTTTTATAGCATCTTCATATCACAAGGATTGAATCCACACACAGAAAAAGAGAAAAAGAATCAACCTAATACCAATAATAAAAGCTCCAAACTAGTGCAAAAATGAATTATATCAAACTTGGTATAAAAACAATGAAAAATGTAGAAAACAGCAGACAATTGCTGGAAACCTCTTGAGTGGACATATCAATTGCAAAATGGTTCATCTATGAAAATCTAAAGTCGAGGTGCTGAATATAACATCAATCAGCCAAGTCAGAAATTTTGTTTCTATTAATCCTATATATATATATATATATATATATATATATATATATATAATCTTTTATTTGAAAATTATAACATAAAAATGTTATAAAATCATGACATTCAACATCATCACTTGGTAAGACACCAGAAGTGTTGAAACAAAATGGCTATTTTTGTAGTGATTTTATAACATTTTTATGTTATAATTTTCAAATAAATGATTATATTTGCTATACTCTGTATTGAGCACTCTTTTAAGAAAAGTATTTGTTGGTTATTGAAATTTATTCCGTATACTCCAATCCTATACTATATATATATATATATATATATATATATATATATGAGGCATGTAGGAATAAAGCACCATCATGCAGTAAGCATCATTTGACTGCGTGAAACACGAAAGCAAAATAAAACAGCTAACAGTGTTCCTGCTGCATTTGCATGCAATACATTCTTCTGTACTGTTTGTGGTCTTCTGTGCAATTCTTGAGCTGGCTTAAAAAGTCATGCCCATTGTAGGCATGCAGATAATTAGTAGAATCTCGTACAATGATAATAAATAATTAGTCAGAACCTCATACAACGAACTCAATGGGAAAGTTTATCATCATCATCACCCGATTGGCCTGACGATTGCGTCTAGCATGAAACAGCCTGTCGCCTCTAAGTGTTGACTTCAATGTTCACTTTTATATTTACACACGCTCTATCTCTGATATTGAGCACTTTATCCCATAAATATAGCACACCTTAAAAATATATTTCTTCATATATATATATATATATATATATTATATATATAATAGAATTAGTTTAAAAAATTTTATTTTTATAGTGGAAGAGTGCTCAAGATTAGGGATATAGCTTATGTAGAATTTGATCCTCTGTTGCAATTTTATAAGGTCTGATCACTTAAAGCATCACAATGCCAATCAGTGTTGAGTTCTATGTTCACTTACTATTGTTGCATAATTATATCTAATGCTACCAAATGATTATTGCCATTAGACTCATTCAGCACCAAACAATTTTAAATGAATAAAAATGACATGCTTATAATAAAGTTCCAGCTATTAGCATGAAAATTTTATGTAAAAGCCATATTTTAAAATTGGCTGTGGGTAATTATTTAAACCCTTCCCACCACTATCAATAATGGCTAAAGCAAATAAGAATTGTTCTAATTTTTATCTTTTGCTGAATGTTATCAGTTGGTTTTTGTTATTTAAAAGATGCCGCCACCAAACTGACGATAATAAGCGGCATCTTATCATTGTATTATTATTATTGTTTGTATTATCCTTTTGATTATTATTATACAGAAATTGGATATAATTTATATAAAAATAGGCTCTGTTTTGTATTTTTATGATATTTTTTCAATATTAAACATACTACATATTGTTTACATAAATTATGGTTTTTAATGTTATCTTAAAATGTTTTTTATATGGAAATTGTTTAAACATGAATGAACTTAAAATCTAATTTCAATTTTCTCTAAATTTTGATAAATGATTTCAATTTTTTTCTATTTTTTTTTTCTTTCTCTCAAATTTGAAACCAATCTTCTTTTAGTCTTTCTCTCCGGATTTTGTTTTTACCTTTTTATATGATTCTCTCTCTCCTCTTTTCTTTCCTCTCTTATGCCAATCTCTCTCCCTATCTTTTCATCTCTCTCTCTTTCTCCTTTTTCCTCTACTCTTCTCCCTCTCTCTCTCTCCTTCTCTTTCTTTTCTGTCTTATACCAATCTCCTCAGTCTGACTTTCATGCATTTTGTTTCTTTTTCTGCCTTCCTCATCACTTCCTTTTACTTTCTCCCTATCTTTTCATCTCTCTCTCTCCTTTCCTTTTTCTTCCTCTACTCTTCTCTCTCTCCTTTCCTTTTTCTTCCTCTACTCTTCTCTCTCTCCTTTCCTTTTTCTTCCTCTACTCTTCGCTCTCTCCTTTCCTTTTTCTTCCTCTACTCTTCTCTCTCTCCTTTCCTTTTTCTTCCTCTACTCTTCTCTCTCCCTCTCCTTTCCTTTTTCTTCCTCTATTTCTCTCTCTCTCTCTCCTTTCCTTTTTCTTCCTCTATTTTTCTCTCTCTCTCTCCTTTCCTTTTTCTTCCTCTATTTTTCTCTCTCTCTCTCCTTTCCTTTTTCTTCCTCTATTCTCTCTCATTTTGCTTTTTCATTTTCTTCTCTTCATTTCTTTCTCTTCTCTTTGTTCTCACTTTTCTTTGGCCCCCCCCTCTTTTACCCTTCTCTTCCCTCTTTGTGTCTCTCCTCCTCTTCCCTCTTTGTGTCTCTCCTCCTCTTCCCTCTTTGTGTCTCTCCTCCTCTTCCCTCTTTGTGTCTCTCCTCCTCTTCCCTCTTTGTGTCTCTCCTTCTCTTCCCTCTTTGTGTCTCTCCTTCTCTTCCCTCTTTGTATCTCTCCTCCTCTTCCCTCTTTGTGTCTCTCCTCCTCTTCCCTCTTTGTGTCTCTCCTCCTCTTCCCTCTTTGTGTCTCTCCTCCTCTTCCCTCTTTGTGTCTCTCCTTCTCTTCCCTCTTTGTGTCTCTCCTTCTCTTCCCTCTTTGTGTCTCTCCTCCTCTTCCCTCTTTGTGTCTCTCCTCCTCTTCCCTCTTTGTGTCTCTCCTCCTCTTCCCTCTTTGTGTCTCTCCTCCTCTTCCCTCTTTGTGTCTCTCCTTCTCTTCCCTCTTTGTGTCTCTCCTTCTCTTCCCTTTTTGTATCTCTCCTCCTCTTCCCTCTTTGTGTCTCTCCTCCTCTTCCCTCTTTGTGTCTCTCCTTCTCTTCCCTCTTTGTGTCTCTCCTTCTCTTCCCTCTTTGTGTCTCTCCTCCTCTTCCCTCTTTGTGTCTCTCCTCCTCTTCCCTCTTTGTGTCTCTCCTCCTCTTCCCTCTTTGTGTCTCTCCTTCTCTTCCCTCTTTGTGTCTCTCCTTCTCTTCCCTCTTTGTGTCTCTCCTCCTCTTCCCTCTTTGTATCTCTCCTTCTCTTCCCTCTTTGTGTCTCTCCTCCTCTTCATTTGTCTCACTTTCTTCTTGTCTATCTTCCTTCCAATGACAAGCCATGATATAAAGTCTACCAGGACGAGCAATTCTCACATAAATGTTTTAGTTTCAATCTTTGAAAGATTCCAGAATTTACATTAGCCACAAGAAGGAATCTGTAGACATTACAAAATATTGGAATGGGAAGTAAAAACGCTTCCATTTTCTGTCTGTTTTCCTTAATATTATTCAATTTTAGTTTTGAAATGAATTTTCCAATTATGATCCCATTTCTTCATTGTCAAATGAAAAACTCCAAGTGACCTTTGTTAGATTATAGCCAAAGTCCTTCCACTTAGTTGAAAAAAAAATTATAATAATAGAATTTTTAAGAATTACCCATCCGTCTACTCGTAGTTTATCTATGTTCCTTTTAGAGAGAATAGTTATGACGTTACTTTCTCTTTTTTTTTGTTGCAGAGAAATTTTATCAATCACCGAATTACCTTTCATAGACTAAAGCTTTTTTTTTTATTAGATCAAAATATATTCTAATATTAGTTGAATAATTTACAGCTGATATCCTTTTTAATAAAATGTTCAGCTCTGGCACAATCTCAACCAATTTTAAAAAAGCTCCCATTTAAATCGTGTAACGTTAACACTAATTTTTTTTTCCAACTGATTTTCCCTTTTTCAGATTAAGTGATAAATCAGAAATGAATTTGAAAGCTTTTACTTTTTCCTATTTAATGAAACTTCATACCAGACACATGCGTGATCATGTGTGTTTGTGTGTATGACTTATATTCAGTGCTAATAGGAATCTATACTTGAGAAACACTGTGGATAAAATAAGTAAAGGTTTATTGTAAAAACCAGGACAATAAGAATAAAGATAACAGTTATGCAAAAGGTCGTCGCAAGTCAATCCAGTAGTGAGTGCTACTATTGGAAGGTCGGTAGTTCTCGCATAAGTCTGAGTCGCACTCTACAGATCCCAACTCCGTAGTCTATTTGACTTACTGATACTTATAGGTAGTTACTACCTATAGTGTAGTCACTCATGGGGGTGACAGGTTATTCCATTACATCAGTATGCACACGCACATACACATTAATTTATTGCATAAACATTATTTATAATGGCTACTCATATTTGAGTAGATGCTCTGTTTTTATTTATTTATTAAACAGTATATTTATTTATTTTCATCTACCGGCCTGAATATTTGAGAAATGTTGTTAGAAAAATATGCACTCTCAGGCCGATAGATGAAAATAAATAAATATACTGTTTAATAAATAAATAAAAACAGAGCATCTACTCAAATATGAGCAGCCATTACAATAACATTTAAGTAATAAATTCAAATATGACAGATTAATAAATGAAAAATTAATTCCTATACATATATATATATATGTAAAAATAAATATATGTATCAATAAATATGCATATTACCTTATGTTAAAAGTACAATATGAAACTCGGAGTTGTACTTTCAACGTAAGGTAATATGTATTTATTAATATATACTTTCTAGCTCTGTAGTACCACACTGAGAACTGTTTTGTTAACACCAAAACTGAAATATCTGTCTATATTTCTGAGAAATAGCATAGAAATTAATATATATATATATATATATATATATATATTTAGTTTACAAAAAAGTAGGTATTCCGTATGGGTAGACCCAAGGAGGATAAAGTCCAGAGAGCTCAATGTAAATCAGAGCTAATAATTTAAATAAAAATAAAAACAGACCACTTTAAGGTTCCATGTAATAAATTATTTCACCACAGCCCTTTTAGAGGACTGTAGATCATCAGACTTTACTTCCAAATGTTTCAACCTTTGGAAGTAAAGTCTGATGATCTACAGTCCTTTAAAAGGGCTGTGGTGAAATAATTTATTACATGGAACCTTAAAGTGGTCTGTTTTTATTTTTATTTAAAATTATATATATATATATATATATATATATGTGTATGAGAGGCACGGTGGAGTAATGGATAGCAGCTGAAATTGAGGAATTGAGAGCCAAGTTCAAATTCCAATCAAATCCATTACATTCACTTACGTGCTAATACCCTTGGGAAATGTATTAATCCTCCCCCCAGCTATGGGTAAATAGTAGGACAGACTTGGATGGCAATTGGTCTCCTGCCGAAAGAAATGGCAACCGACTGTAGGGAAAAATATTTACCTCATCAGTCATGTATCAAAAGATATAAGATCACCCAAGCATGTATCACACATGGCACATGACTGACATACATATATATATATTTTTTTTTTCTTAGTTTTCTCCATTCTTATTTAGTTAAGATTTTGTAGTGATGAAGATCCTTTCAAATTTTGTTAGCTTTATCAAAATGTATTAATTCTTGGTCTTCCAACTCATATGCAGAGGATTTCAAGAATTTGTGTGCATATAGAGGTAATATATATAGTTTTGAGTAAATTTGATCTTTGAGGAATAACTTTTTCCTGTCATGGAAAATGAAAACCAAAACATACATTTAATAAGAAGATACAAATGACTATTAATATTTGCAGATTGCATTAGAAAAGGATTTCATGAAATAAGTGGCAGATGAGACAAAAGATTTCCTTTATAAAAAGATACTGAATCAATTTATTGAATATTATGGGAATCACATAAATAAAAACATGTAACTAAGACTGAACCTGATAAAATTTAACAAACCTTTTTCTATTATAACTTATTATTAATACTTCTAATGTGGGCCAATTTGTTCACAAAATTAGTCAAATGTTTGCAACGTTGAATGTAATTGGGATATGCCAGAGATAAGTGGGCCACCTAATATATCAACATTTAAGGCTTTTGCTCCTTTCGTCATTAAGTAACACACTTACTCACTTTTGTGAATAAGTGACTATTATAATGGAAGGTCAAATGGTCAGTTGACCTCTGACAAGTAGTCAAAATTTGACTCATCGTCTTCAAACTGACCTTGAGAAATACTCTTTTTGAATTTGTAGATTTTCTTTATTGTGACTTATAACAGATCTTTTTAACTCTTCAACTATCCAGGTCATTTTTGTTTTAATGATGTCACTTCCTGAAATAGAATTCTGGGTAGTAATTGCCAAAGTTTTAAGATCTGCAAATAAATTAGAAATTTTTTCAGACAAGTCAAGCTCTAATCTCTTATTTTCTTTTATCCCCAATAACCCCTAAACATCTTAGCGGCTTTATCACTTTGCTTGGGGTGAATGGATAAAGAAACAGAACAAAGGAAAGAAGTGTTAGAACGAAATCAATGAAGATCCAAAATGATTTAGAGTTGGTCCTTTTATAGAAAAAAAACCTGGCATTTTATACAGATTAACAGCTAATAATACTTTCTTTTTTATTTCATACATACATACTTATACATAAGCAAATATATACATACACACACATATATATATATATATGTGTGTGTGTATGTGTATATATATATATATATATGAGAGAGTGAGAGAGACATACATATACATGTGTGTGTGTGTATATATATATATACACACATACATACATACACATAAAGTTGTCTGTTTCTTAATATATTTAATATTATTATTAATAATTCTAGGGAGGATATAATTCAGAGAGCTCAATGCAAAAACAGAGCAAATATTAAATGTATTAAGAAACAGACAACTTTGTGTATGTATATATATGATTAAGATTAACTCACAAACCATATCTATATATACACAGACACATACATATACATGTGTGTTTGTGTGTGTATATATATATATACACACACACACATGTATATATATATATATATGTGTGTGTATATATATGGTTTGTGAGTTAATTTTAATCATTTGTTTAAAATCATAACTGTCATTAATTTTCAAAATAAATCATAAAACTTTATTTCCAGTTTTTTCATTACTTTTTTATAAACATTAGCTTCTCAAACTCAGTCTTTAAGACTCCCATCAGTTTTAGGATCTGATAGTCTATTGGTGTCTATTGGTGTCATTCCAGAAAATAAGTACAAGTGAAAAGCAAAAAAAAATAGTGTTTTTAAAATCAAAACAAAAAAATATCTCTAAACAACAACAAATGTTCATTTTATGACTCAGATCAAAAATACAGAATATTATCCCCCCACACCCCACTCAAACAAACACTTTTTATTTAGTGTACCCTGCTTATACTGGTTAGTACTTAGATGGGGACTATTTGGAAACATTGGTACTGTAAGCAATCTCCGAGTATCCAATATATATTTTGACTTTAAATAACCCACAAAGGGTTGTTAGACCGTCAAAAAAAAAACAAATCTACCAACCATGCTATTATAATGTAAGATGTCTGTTTCTGTTTAAATACATGATTCAATACAAATACAAGGAGGTGCTGAAAAGTTCTTAGGACGCACCCCCAAATCAGGAATGAAAAGTACACAGGCTATTTCAATTCTTCATTCGGCAGTTCAACATCAATGTTCAAGTGTCTAGGTGGCAGACATTTTGAATTTTAATGTCTAAGAATGAATGTGGAATTTCTCTTGACCACTTAAAGCAAACCTGGTAGAGATAATAATGCAATGTCACCTGCACATTTACAGAACAAAGTTTGTTACTTCCTGTGCTTACTTGATATTTGAGAAGAGTATATTTTGGCATATACAATGGCAGTCAAAGCAAGCTTTATTTGACATATATGTAGTCATAATACCTATGTATGTATGAGTATATATATGTATATGTGTGTGTAATTATATATATATATATATATATATATATATATATATATATATATATAGAGAGAGAGAGAGAGAGATAATCATTATATATATATAAAATCTATATATATATATATATATATATATATATATATATATATATAAAAATCCATTAATTCTATTGAATTTTCTTTGTTTATGTTCCAAATCTGAGCAGATATGGTTTTTGTGAAATATCTGTACCTGATCTACTTTAAGGCAAATAGAATGGCTGTTAGGCTCTCTGTAGCCAAACAGTCTAAAACACACTGGATTAGACAGTGGTTTCTTCTACAAAGGGTGATGCAGGTTCAAATCTTTCCAGAGGGCACATTGTCTTTATTAAATTTGTCTTGACTGTGCAGATCATTAAATGAAATAAACATTGTTTAAAATGGGGGTGTTCTACTCAAATATGGGTTTCTACTCAAATAATAAAATATCTATCTATCTATCTATCTATCTATCTATCTATCATATATATATATATATATATATATATATATATATATATATAGGTTTAGGAAAATGAAATAACTAAATATAAGCAACCGTATACATAAGTAAAAAAAATATATAACCACCCACTTAGTATCCTTAATAACCTGTACAAATTTGTGCAACATAGGCTCGCTACCAACTCTAGTAATAAATACATCTTTGACAAATACAAAACCCAATATTTTGATGCACTAAATAAAAGTAAAAACAATATTAAACTAGAGCATGTCACAAACATAAGCATGAATAAAAATAGAAAACGCAACATAATTTGGTTTAACCGACTTTTTAACAGTAATGTCAGGACCAACATTGGTAAAATCTTTATTAGTACACAAACACTTTAGTCATGACAACTTACTCAAAAAAATCTTCAACAAGAATAACATTAAGGTTAGTTATAGCTGCATTAGAAACATTGACCAATATATGGCCCAACATAATAATGTAACCCTTAATAAATACTTAAGCAACACTAATAACAACAGTAGCTGTGATGATCAAAAATGCAATTGCTGTAAAGGTTACGTCTGCCCTATGAATGGTAAATGCATGTATAAAGAAGTTATATAAAAGGCTTGCATCAGGCACAATGACCAAATTAAATTTTATTTTGGGTCAACTGCAAATAATTGGAAAAAACGTTTCTGTCATCACAAAATGACCCTTAACAACAAAAAATACACAAATGCTACAGCACTCTCTAAGTTCTACTGGGGTATC
Source organism: Acanthosepion esculentum (assembly GCA_964036315.1). Classification (NCBI taxonomy): domain Eukaryota; kingdom Metazoa; phylum Mollusca; class Cephalopoda; order Sepiida; family Sepiidae; genus Acanthosepion; species Acanthosepion esculentum. The sequence continues at coordinate 75,404,401 of OZ038515.1, forward strand.
AAAACAGATAACTACAGACCTGTTGTAAATTGGGAATTCATCACTAAAATCCTGCCATTTTCAGGCAAGGGGGAACGATGCAACTTATGTTTACTAGAAAAAAATACATCCTCAAAAATATATATAATTTAAATCGACTTAGTAAGCGAAATGAGCTATGTCTAGTTGTATGCATAGAAAAAAAGTTTCTCCCAAAACATTGTAATCCTGGATAAATTTCTTTTCAACTTAATTTACATTAGTGCTGACGCTATAAACGTTAACTCACTGTGCTATTGAACTGCGTCTCCCGTTCAAATTTTAAATTTCAAACCTGCTTCAATTTTCTTTCTTTTTTCCTAATGACTCCTAACGGCATCCTATTTTCTGCACTTAAACCCCAGTATTGTCTTTGTACTATTTTCATACCATATTAATTTTTAATTATCTAGCAGCATTCCTACCATGATCCCCTACATATTTAAAAAAAAAAACACAATAAGCTATATCCTGTGCCCGATGAATTGGGTAACCAACAAAAACTTAAGTTGCACACCAAACATAGGTATATGTATATTTTTATATATATACATACATACATATATATATATATATATATATATATATATATATATATGTATGTATGTATGTATATTTTTATATATACAGGGTGTCACTAAAGTCTGGACACATAGGCACAAATGACTATTTTCAAGAAATTAAATTTTGGAATGTTAACAAATAACATCTTCAATATGATTTCTGTCATTTGTGATGCAAAGTTTGATGCACTTTGCAAGATTCATGTGAACTCAGTGCAATAACTTCACATTCCTGTCAATTTTAGCACATTTACTCTTTATGTGTTCAATCAAGTGTGTTGCACCTGTGATTTTCATTGAGTACACCTTCTCCTTTAGCATACCACAGAAAAAGAAGTCAATTCTTTCTTCCAACAAAACCATATTTAATCTGAGGAGGTAAAAGAAATATAGCTAATGAGATTTCCTATGTGTCCAGACTTTAGGGACACACCCTGTGTGTGTGTGTGTGTGTGTGTGTGTGTGTGTGTATATATATATATATTTAATGTTTAATATATATATATATATTTAATGTTTAATAGGCTGAGAAAATGTCATATTGAATATAAAGAGCTTTGATATGAACTAAAATTAAAACAGATACATCTTATTTACATTCAGACTAATATCCTTATTTTTGTTTTTGCTGTTGAAGTGTCAACAGACAACTGAAGAATGCTGGAATGTTAATAACAAAGATGAAGATACTAGTCCGAATGTATATGATAACTTCTCATCCCAGAAATTCAAGTAAATAAATCTTATTAGTAACAAGACTAAAATATTTTATTTCATCCTATATGAAATTGTTTATTAATTCTGTAAGAAATAAATGGTTCTTCAGGTTAATAAAGAATAATAATGTTTTTAAATTTAATGTTTCCTGTTAGGCTTGTGGGATTATTTCATATTTATTGGGGGTGGCAAAGAAAGAAAGAAAAACTTTTTGCAATATAGTAATATGTGGACATTGAGTTATTCACTGTTATGAATTTGTCAAATAAAACATTTACAATATATTTTGTTATTTTATGTAAACCTAACAAAGCATTATACAAATTTAAACAAAGTCTTTCAGATTATTGTTGAATATTAAAACAAAAATAAGGATGTTGGAATAAATTAGGTCTTATTTTTCAATTTCTCAATTAGAAATACTTTATATTTCTCTTCAGGATGTGAAGCGGGTGTAATGGATAACAGCCTGAGAAATCGGAGAGCCGGGTTCAAATTCTAGTCAGATTCCTTACATTCACTTATGCTCTTGGAGAAAGTATGCATCCATCTCCTCCCCTCAGCTATGGGTTAAATAGTAGGACTTTTATCTGGGAAAAAAAATCATTGTTATTATCAAAAAGTTGTTAATGCAATATTCATTCACAAAAAAAAGAGCTATTCTTAGAATTCCAAAGGGTTGATAAGCCATAAAATAGATCACTCAATAAATCAATATTTCTCTACAAGGAACATAGTTACTTTATCCCCGCTCTGTTGTATTTCCTTGATGGTACCTTGAACATCACCATATTTGTGACAATATCTCATCGATAACCCCATGGTGTCTTGATCTTGGTGGCCATCTTGTTTGTGTAGCCCTAGGTACGTGGCAGCTATCATATTTTCAGTCAGTCAATTTCATTGTTGCTGAGTTTGTCTGACTATATATTTTATTACATTTCTTCTTTTTTCTTTTTCCTCATTTTTTTTTCATTGTCATAAAGGAATGTAAAAATTCTGATATGTACAAAATCTACCCCTAATGTAAAAACCAACAATTGTATTCAGTAAACATATATTTTCTTTATTTTGCTGTTTGTTCAAAATGTAAAGTCTGTTCAGATTCAGTGGCAAATATTTTTGTGCGTTTAATAACTTTGAAACTGGCTGATGAGATATCTCACATGAAATATCACAACTGGTTTGTTTTGGGTTTTTAATTTTCTATGAATAGAAATAAAATTGTTTACAAATATAAATGTTTACACTGATAAAAAATGTTTACAAATAAAAATGTTTACAAATATAAATGTTTACACTGATAAAAAATGTTTACAAATAAAAATGTTTACACTGATAAAAAATGTTTACAAATAAAAATGTTTATACTAATAAAAATGTTTACACTGATAAAAAATGTTTACAAATATAAATGTTTACACTTATGAAAATGTTTACACTTATAAACAAATGCAAAAGAATAATCAAAACACTAATCCAGAATAAATTGTTATATGGCAAATTTTTTCTCTTTCATTTCACCCCGAGCAAAGTAATAAAGCCACTAAGATGCAAGGGCTTACTGAACATGAGAGAGTATTAGAAAAAGAAAACAATATTAAGGAGAGAGAACAATAAAAGAACAAGAAGTAAGAAGACATTAGATAAAGTTTGACAGTTTGTTTAATTTTGAAAGATGAAATTTGACTGGAAAGCAAGAAGCTGGAAGAGAGTTCCACAGGCAAGAAGTTCAAAAAAAAAGAAATTATTAGCATAGAACTTATGGTTACATCTAGCAAGTTCAAATGTAAATTACAAGACCTAACTACCAATCTAGCACAATGCTGAATTCTTAAATGCTTAAATTCATTAAGTCTAAGTACCATAGAGGAAAGTTCATCAGAACAATTATCATGAAAGTATTTATAGAAAAGACACAGGGAAGCTACATTTCAATGGTGTGAAAGTGATTGAAGGTGAGATGACAGGTGGGAACCAATAATATTGCAGATTCTTTGTATTTTATCAAGAATCTCTAAATAGTAGAAACCAAAACAGATGTGGCAACAATATTCAAAGCATAGACAAATGGCAGACTTATAAATGTGCAAGATAGATTTTTATATAATGACCCTTATATATATATATATATATATATATATGATTTTTATAAAATTTTCAGATCATACCTTGGAAGTATTTTAGTGTTAACAGATCTCTTATATCTCCAAGGCAAATATTAAAACAGGCAAGTGGTAAATTTGTGTATTAAAAAAATACAGGAGTTTTTTTACTCACAAAATTTCTCAGTTTGCTTGCATCCTATTCAACAAACATTTAATATATATATCCCTTTCCTGGGGAAATAAAATATAATCAATGGACCCTTAAGGTTGTCTGTTTTTTAATTAAACTAATATTCGCTCTGTTTTTACATTGAGCTCTCTGGATTACATCCTCCTTTGGATTATTCATACAGATTACCAAACATTTCATTAGCTAACTAATATATATATATATATATAATCAAAGTGTAGGAGAATCTCTAAATGTAAATCTTAGAAGACATTTTATGAAAATTTCCAAAGAAGGGAAGTGGGGGATATTTGCTTCGATAACTGTATTTTGAATAAAATTTTTAGTAACACTGTAATTCCCCACCTGATGAGATGTCTAAAAAAGGTTTTCCCTTTTTTTGATGTTGAAACAAAAATGTACAATTTTGTAGTGGATATGTGCATGTTCTAATGTAACTGCATAAGTTAAATAAATATATATAAGTGGACATTGAAGTCAACACCCAGTGGAAAGTCTATTTCATACTTAAATACAATCTTCAGGCCATGTGCATTGTTTTGGCGTGCCTATATATATATATGTATATATATATATATATATATACACTGGTCAGTGATGCATCATGAGTAGGCCTATTTTATTATTCTAAGGATTTTTTGGATGAGCCATAATGGTTATATTTCAAATCGTTCTAGGGGCTGTTGAGTCAAAATAGTTGTAGATCTGGATGCAGTTTTGTGGATATTTTATAGCGTAGTTTGTTAGCTTTTTTTAATTTATTATTGATTATTATATGTTAAAAGTTAACAAACAACACTATAAAATAGCCACAAACACTTGTGTTCACATGTGGCCACTGGCCCAGAAAGATATCAAGGGAGATAACTGTCAACCTCTTTTTAAATATTCCAATGAAATGTTTACAAGTATTTGGCTCTGTAAATTGTTCCAACAAGAACTGAAAATAAATTTATCCAAACTCAAAGATTACTGACAGTTGCATTCATATGAGAGAAGCTGAAGAATAGTTTATTGAAAACATTGTCATAAAATGATGATATTTAGTCAAATAATTCATTGAATATGCAAAAGTTATTACAAATTTCATATTAGGAAAAATGTACATGATTTTAAAAATTCAATGATTTCTTTCCCATCATAGTTACCATGTTTAATGCACGGCATGTATGAAAATGGAATAACAATTATGGGACAGAAGTATTATTTTTTAAAGAATAAAGTTTTATTAAAATTGATTTTAATTAATAAATTATATATATAATACTTTAAAAAATTTAAATACAAATTTCTATTTCAAACATAAATTATGAGCATAAACTTAACTCAATAATAATTCATAAAAAAAACTTAAGAGTAATTAGAATATATTTATGATTTTTAAAAAAATTGTTTAAAATATTAACAAAACTTTACATATAAAACACTATTGTTGATCTCTCTATCTACACACACACACACACACACACACACACACACACACACACACACACACATATATATATATAATATTAGTGGTCAAAATATATATATATATATATATATATATATATATTTCCAAGAGGATAGAATCCAGGTAGATCTCAATGTCCAGAACAGAGCAAGAATATAATATAAAAGGCTCAAACACTTGAATTGGATTGTGATTACAATTCCAATGTAATAAATTATAACCATAGAATATTAGTTTCTGAGCCTTTTATATATATATATATATATATATATATATATAGGAGGCATGGTGGAGTAGTGGATAGTGTCTTGGATTGAGGAATCAGAGACCTGAGTTTGAATTCCAGTCGATTCCATTCATTTACATGCTAATACACTTGGGAAAGGTATGAATCCTCTTCTCCCTACAGCTATGGGTAAATAGCAGGACAGACTGGGTTCTATAGCCTTGGATGGCAACTGGACTAGAAGGACAACTCTGAATTCAAAAACTTGCAGAGTGTTGTTTGTGGGCCAAACACAGAGACCTGTTGCACTGTGTCTCTGTGTTTGGCCCTTTAAAAAGTGTGGTTGGTTCTGCACAATGACTTCACTACTATAATCAAATTATATGTGTTAGTGTCTGGCTGTTGGTTCCTAGAAACTGAATTGCTTGACCCTTATATGTCAAATGTGATGGGAGAGTCCACCACCACCATATATATATATATATATATATATAATATATAATATATATACACATACATACACATTAACACAGTGAAATATGTTTTAATGAAATCAACAAAGTATGTCTTTAATATTTTATGGTATTTTTCCAATTTTCTTATAAGCAGTTTCACATTAGGGCTAGTCACTTTTGGGACTGTGTTATTGCACTCACTTTGAAAGTTGGGGTCTGACATGATAACAACACAGAATATTTTGTTTCAATTCATTACCGTTTTCTTACGAAACAAGTTTAAATGATTACATTTATGTTCAAAATCATTGCGTTGCAATTTCATTCCAATGACCAGTGAAAGCCTTATAGCACAGCCTTATAAAATTTATAATTTACTGAAGCTTTACAAATTGTATATAGACAAGGGAAATCATACCGAACAATTTAGCTAAATTATTATGTAATATGTTATACAGTATTGTAGTTTTAGTGTGATTTTCAATGAACAATACAAATTTAAAACATTTTGTCTTATAATAATGTGCCCAACACTATTATGGTGTTATATACACTTTCAACTATTTTTTGTTTTTATTAATTATGATCTAACAAATCTTATTCATTGAGTAGCCATTTTTTTTTTTTTTTTTTTTTTTTTTTTTGTAAACTTTTACAATTTTTTTTTATACAGTTTTTACTTATGAAATACAGTAAAAAAAATTGCATATTTTGCTTGTGGTGATTCATAATTAGAATTCTGGTTTGAATATATTTTCTATTCAATGTATCTAATACAAAAAAATATCAACATAATTTGGATTGATTCTTACTGCCTGCCACCTACAATCTTCAAATATTTAAATCCAACGTCGATCAACATCTTCTATCTTCCTGAATACTGTTCTTTTGTCACCCTTTCTCCTCACTAAAGTCTTTCTCATTCTTTTTCTTTAGTGGCATCATCACCTTGCTTGGGGTGAAATGATTAAAAAAAAAAGAAAAGGAATTCATATTCTGTCTGACTTGATCAAATTTCTTTCACACATGCAAAGTAGACATATTTTTATCCATACGAGAGAATGGACTTTTCTATTGTTCTTTGATCTTTATAGTAACAGCAGTAGCACATGCCCTCACCCCCATTTATAGATAAAATCTTATTATATGTCATTTTTGTTTGTTTATTGTTTGCTGTTATCATATTAAAGTGAACACACAGACACATATGTGCATATGTAAAAATTTCAGATAAAATGTATCTGTAAAAGGACAATATGAATAAAGACAAAAAAAAAACTTATCTTAGCCGACACTTTTTGTCCTCTGTGTGACTTTATCAAGGCAAATGCAAGGATTTTATTTTGTAATAAGTATTTATCTACAAGAGCAAAAATATTAAATTTAAAAATTAAAAAAAAACAAATACCATTTCTGCTCTTGTATATAAATACTTATTACAAAATAAAATCCTTGCATTTGTCTCTTTGGCTAAGACAAGTTTTCCTTTTGTCTTTATTCATATATAACATTAAATAAACCCTGTTCTGATTCAAACCCTCCAACTTGGAAGCAAGTGACATATCAATTTGCCAACATATTGTTGCTGCAAATATTCAGGCAAAATTAATTTGGAACTTATTTTTTAATGTTTAGAAACATTTCTATCATTTATTTTTCAAATAATATTGATATTTTAAATTTAAAACAATGAAAACTAACTGTCTATATTTCTGAGATGAGGAATTATGTACACTATTTACATTATTCCGACTATTGTCCTCATTTTTCTCGCCATATTTATTACAACGTTTCGGCCGTTGTACGCTCTGGCCTTCTTCAGGTATTGAACTCACATTCGTTGGGTCCTGTCACTGGATCTAACTAACGCCTTCATCCTGGTTAAGGCAGTGGAGAACTTTCCGAGGGGAATTACCAGGAGATAACTGACATCCATTAGACATGGCACGTGGAACTAGAACAGTCTACCCCAGTGAGTGAAATAAAGGGTTCAGTTTGACATTCCAACCCCCTGAAGAAGGCCAAAATGTGATAAACATGGCAACAAAAATGAGAACAACAGTCCGAATAATGTAAATAGTGTATTGAAAACTAAATTTAACTTTCTTTCAATTTATCACCTTTTCACTGGAATAAAAATGACTTTTTCCTATAAACTCGAAATAAAACGTACATGATGTCTCCACTTGCAGCAAATTGGGCCACTGACATGACTTAAAAATTTCTGTCCTTGTGTGATTTATAAAAGCCAATACAACTCTATGAGAGACCTAGGCTTCTGGTGGGGACTGGTGTTTTTTACCAAGTTTCTATCTCTAGATGGTTGTCAATCAAGGCTAGAGAGCCGAGTCTGCACTGCTATTTAATCCATAGCTGGGGTTAAAAAAAGATGGATTCATATATTTCTTAAGGAGCCTGAATTTGTACTTGTCTCACTGATTTTGAATTTAGAAAATTTCCTAAAAGCCAAGTTCTCCTCAAAGCAAAAACTTTAGATATGGAGTTCAGAGATCATAGTCCTTTATCCAAGTCATTTAATGATTTCTTCCCACCTTAATCACTGGGGAGGGTTTGTTGAGATATCTCAAGAGAAATTCCTTTGTCTTTTTACACTGGGAGTGAAACAGATAGGGATTGAAGACAGATGCTTTGCCAATGTGACATTGGACAGAAAATATCCTGGTGCCAATATTCTGAACAAAATGTGTTGATCAATTGGATGGAGATATATATATATATATATATATATATATATATATATATATATATATATATATATATATATATATATTTTTATTTTATTTCAAGTGACTTTACAAACAGCAACTTTTTGATATTTGTTCGCTTGGCAGCTTTTTTTCTTGTACTTCACAAAATGTTTGCTTTTATTATTGTTTTTTTTCATAACCTTTGTACTTACTTATTAAAATAAAATCAGATGAAATAGTATTTGCCAATAATATTTTTTCATGTTTTTAATATTGACTGATATTAAATCCAAGCAAAAATTAGAACACATGTCATGTTATATATTCTTATATATATTATATGTAAAATACACACACACACACACATACACACACACACACACACACACACACACACACACACACACATATATATATATTTTCAATTGTATGGATATTAGTTTGTAAACCTGGGTTTCACACTTTTGCAATCATCAGACAAACTGGTTTATTTTTTTAAAAAGTGGATCTATTTATGCTTATTTGTGTTTGATTATTTGTGTATAGTGAAAGGCGGGAAATTTTCTTCTGTGTTTGTTTGGGATGACACTCTCACATACATTGACACACATACAGGTGTATGCATTTTAGTTTGTACAAACACACCGGTATAAATATCCTGAGGTTAGGCACAGGTACACGTCCTTGTGTTCGAGCATACATATAGTTATTTTCCAAGTGTAGGTTAGATGGGGCACAAGGCTGAAAGTATGGGGCACCCAGTGAGGATCAGACTCACTACTCGGTCATAATTTTTCCAGTGAGACAAGCTTGCTAACCATTACACCACGTAGAGGTGCCCAATTCAAGCATAAATAATACAGTGTAACCCTGATATAAGAGACCCGGATATAAGAGAATTTTCCTCTGGTCTCAAATTAGAGCCTGTGTTAATGTATATATAATAGACCAAACCCGGATATAAGAGACTTCTTCTCTGGTCCCAACAACTCTCTTATATCCGGGTTACACTGTATAAGCAATTGTCATTCTATTTTGGTGTCAGGACTGCAGCATTACATATGTAGCAATGTTCTCTTAACAAGGAACTGCCCAACATATATAAAACATAGATACAACAAACTATTTCTTATTTAACAGGTAAAATATTTAATTCTTTAAATTGGCTAAATGTATAGTCGAAAGCGCTCGGATAAAAAGAACATTCGGACAGTTTTTATATAATTTATCATCTGAACAGAAAAACTTTATTAGATCGCATGGGAAATTGTATAAAAGAAACTAAATAAAAGCTTCTTGTCTGTCGTATTCAATGAAATGTGCATGAAAGAAGGATTGCTGCCTAAATACACAAATGTATATACATATATACGTACATACATACATACATATATATATTGTGTGTTACGTCAGGAGCTGTTGTGCGATTTTCGCTTTCAGCGTTCTATATGCACGTGTTTATCGTTGCTTGGAAATCATCCATGTAAACAAATAATACTATCATCAATTTCTTGTTCGTGTATTGCATAAATATATTGTGTAATTGTCATCTTTGATAATGGCTTATGTAAGCCGAAAGCTCAGATTGGATTAAAAAAAAGTATGTATCAATATTGTGATTTTCTTTCATTATTTAATGATAATGTTATTAAGCTTATCAGACTATATGAAAAAAACTTACATAAAATATATAGACAACACTTATCTATATTATTTAATGAAACATGTATTAATAACATATATATATATATATATATTTCATTAAGTACAGCAGACAAGTTTTTCTGTTTCATAGGTGTAAGGGGGTACAAAGATTTTCATTGTCCCAAGCTCTTTCAGCCACTTCTTTAGCCATTTTCAAGGATCTTTCACTAATAAAATCTTAATTAAATATTCCCTGTTTGCCATATTTAATAAAAGATGTTTGAAAGAAAGGTTGAAATTTTCAAGGTTGAAATTTTCAACCTTGAAATTTTCAACCTTGAAATTTTCAACCTTGAAATTTTCAACCTTGAAATTTTCAACCTTGAAATATATAAACTGTTAGCAAGAAATAGATTGTTGTATGTATGTATGTAGTTATATAACGTTTTCATTTTGAAAACACGCTCAAGATATTGTTAATAAAAACAAAAAAACCAACACTCAATAATATCAACTATGAATATGAACACAATACCTTGACTGTGTTTTGAAAATGAAAACATTATATAACTACATACATACAACAATCTATTTCTTGCTAACAGTTTATATATTTCAACCTTGAAAATGGCTAAACATATAGCCAAAAGTACTCCAATAACAAGAACAATTGCACAGTTTTAATATAATTTATCAATCGAAAAGAAAAATTATTAAATCACATGAGAAATTGTATAAAAAAAAAATAGAAGCATCTTGTCTATCATATTCAATGAAATGTGTGTATATATA
>OZ038515.1:75427466-75452466 GCA_964036315.1 Acanthosepion esculentum
TGAGTGACAAATCCGATGTTAAAACTTTCTTGATCTCTTCGAAAACACTTTAACATTTATCTAACCAATTCCATTTCACATCTTTCTTTAGCAGGTTATTCAAGGATACTCTTAATTCATGCATGTTTGGTATATATATATATATATATATATATATGATAGTAATTAGCAAACCCTAAAAATGCTTGTAACTTTGTTACATTTGTTGAAGCAGGCACATCCTATATTGCACTTGCCCTTGAAGGATCCGGTCGTCTACCATTTTCATCGATATTTTGTCCTAGATATTTAAGTCTGGATATAAACAATTTGCATTTTCCTTCACTCATCTTAAAACCATATTCTTTAATTCTCCCAAATACTTCTTTTACATCTTCCGTATGTTGCTTTCAGGTCTTACTTTTAATAAGTATGTCATCCAAATATGCTTGTGCACAATCCAAACTGGCAAACATGGTATCCATGATCTGTTGGAATATGCTTGGTGCTACCTTTATACTGAAAGGAAGTCAGTTAAATTTGCATAACTCTCTATGAGTTTTAACTGTTAATAGTTTTGAGCATTCTTTGTCTACTAGTACTTGTAGATAAGCAACTGACAGGTCCAATTTAGGAAAGAAAATTACCACCATTTAATTTGGCAAAACTTTCCCCTGGACTTGGTAAAAGGTAATTATATTATTTTAGACTTTCATTTAACACTGTTGAAAAATCAACACATATGCAGATTTTATTATTTCTTTTTTTAACATAAACTGTTGGTGATGCCCATTCAGAATTGTCTATTTTTGAGATCACACCTAATTTTTCTAGTCTGTCTAATTCTTTATTAATTGGTTCTAAAGCTGCAAAAGGTACACTCCTTCTTGGCTTAAATGTCGGTGTTACATTCACTTTTAATTCAAATTTAGCTTTAGATTTTGTGCATGTCCCTAGACTCTCTGAGAAAACTTCTGGAAAACTCTTTTTCAATTCATTCTTTAATTTTTCAGTTGCCATATTAGCGCCAGAGGTAATAATATTTATTTTGTTGCAAAATGAGTTGATTGGAAGGTCCTAAAGGTCAAATAATGCAATCCAGTCTGTTCCAAATAAATTAGCAATATTCTTTAATCCAAACACCACCACTTTCTTGGTTTACCCAAAAGAAATGTTACAGGTGAATTCACCCAAAAATTCAATCTCTTTCCTGAAACTCTATGCACAACTTTATTAGAAGTCAATAAACTGGGTTTACCCATTTTTCTCCATGTCTGTTCATTTATGGTAGTGATATAAGATCCTGTATCCAGGTGTAATTTTTACATTATTAATTTCCACAAAAACAAATTTTCTCTTTTGGGATGTTTCTAACTCAGTTAAATAAATGTTTGAAGTCTTGTTAATTTAGGCTTTGTATCTTTACTCCACATATTTATCATGTTCAAACACGTTTTATTTTTCCTCCATTTTTTGTATCTGCAACAAGTACTTTTGTGTCCAACTCTCCCACATTCATAGCATTTTTTGTACTTGAAAAAACAATTAGTTTTGAAATGTTTACCTCCACAACTGTAGCAAGTATTAGGTATTGTGGGTGGGGTTATGGTCTCTTTTTACTGTTCTGTTAGTAGTTGAAAAACGTCCACAGTCTTTTCTCTTAGATGGTCAGACACTATGTACTTGTGAATTGTCTTTTGAAGATCCCTTCATATCTTCTATAATAAGCTGAAAAAGTTATCCCTTTGTCTGGATTGTATACAAATTTGCTGATTGAATTAGCAACAGCACCTGGAGTGAATGAATCTGAAGTTTTTTCTTCTGTAGTTTTAGTAAATAATTCAAAAACCTCTGTTGTTGTTGTTGTTGTAATTGCTGTTCATGTTGTTGTTTTTGTTGCTGCAACTGTTGTTCTTGTTGTTGCTTTTGTACCGCCAACATTTTGAATCATGATAGCTTTTAGTTCTTCCATTTTGCTGTACTCCGCTGAATGTTTTTCAGATTAATTTTTGAATAACTTTGCCTGGTTATTTCTCTGTAGTCCTGCAAATATGACGTCTCTTTGGTGAAGTGGTAAATATTACTGAATATCCTATTACGATGTGTAGGATATATATATTTTATTTTTTCCTCAAGGTTAATGAATACTCATCGCCATTTTGTAATACCTGTTGTAGGAGAGACTTTGTAAATCATAGATACAATAATAGTAATGCCTTCGAACAATATATTTATTAGTGAAAATACAGCAATTGTGGCACAAGGACAAAGAGGAAGTGGGGAAAGGCTGGTCTCTGCTAACTACCCCAGTCCTAGTTAATCGCAATCAGGACCCATTCATCTAATACAATTTATCCATTTACCACAAGAATGCATCCCTCACCACTCAATCCCACATGTACCACAATGCTACACATTCACAGGGAACATAAAAGACAACCTCTGGTGTAAAAATCTTGTGAAAGTTCATAATAAAATATATAAAAATTTCATTAATCATGAAATGAGAGAAAGAGGGAATGAACCCCAAAACCTAACAAAAGATTGTAACAAACCAAACTGAAACAAGGCAGATGTTAGTAGCACTGTCCACCCCTCAAAATAATAAGTGTAGCCATTGTATTCTGTCAATAGACAGAATCAAGCAGTGAGAAGGGTAAAATAAATGACAGAATGAGAGTATCAAAAATCTGCCCCGGCCAGGATGAAAAAAAAGGGACAAAAACAAACTGGGGAGATTGGGAACTGTTATATTCTGTGCTAATAGGAATATGGAATGGACAAACATGGTGGATAAATAGTGTCAGGTTTATTGTAGAAACCAGTACAACAAGCAAAGGAAGTAATAGTTATGCACACGGTCATTGCAGGTCAGTACAGTTGTGTGCGTGCTGCTATCGGAAGGCCACTAGTCTCGCAGATCCCAGCTCAACTCTGCTGTTTGCTGTCCTAACGGATACTTATAGGTGGTTACCACCTATAGTGCCACCACTCATGGGGGTGACAGGTTATTCCATTACATCAGGAACCTAGCATGAATCATAACAAAAGAGAAAGCTGGGGACAGGCCAGAAACCACTGTTATTCACATTAACTAGGAAAACAAGAAGTGTCTAGTTTAACCAGTGGGGAGGCATCACAGGAAACCGCCCTGTTGTGATGAAGAGGACTTAAAAAAGGAACTCAAGAATAACCCCTTTCACATGAACCAAGCTCACTACATTCATATACCTTTTGCTGAAATCTGTCAACACCAGATGCTTTCTATCAGTTCTGATCTTCATCTTCAGCTGATTCTGAAAGAATCTGATCAGAGCCTGATGAGAATAGTGCTTATATCACAAAATTCCCTCTATTCGCATCAACCAGATCACCATTCGAGACATGGCTAACAGCATTAGAAACACCATTCATTTCACAATGGTAGAAGGTGTGTGAAGCCATTTCCTCTAAACCAAGGTCACACCGTCGACAGACAAATCCGCCCTGCCCCATCTGAAGGCCCTGACATTGAGAGATAGCACGACCGAATCAATTGCCAGGTAAGCGAAAACTCAGGGTTACCGAGGTAATTTGATGCTGGCGCCCAAGACCAGAATGAGCGCAACTTGACCAGCGACAAGCCCTGCCACTTACAGAGAGGATCCTTCACAACCCCCTCCACTAATTCGCAATACAAGACCTTTTGAGGCCATGAAAGGTCATTGGACCGAGGAAAGACCTTCAAGGTCGCTCGAGGCTCATTGAGGAAAGTCAACATTTTCCCGGACCTATGACGGCGCTTAGCCCAGGAAATGGGCGGAGTGATAGCAAGACTAAGGAAGGCATCCATAACACCCCCCACCAAAATTGAACCCTCTGTCAAAACATGGCATAGGAATGATTCACCAAGTGTGGCAATCCCAACTCCCATGACACAGACGCTGAGGGTGGACAACAAGTGCTCAATCGCCTTCCTATGGTCCTTGCAAAGAGGAAGTACAGCCAAGCAGTAAAGGATAAGAGGAAAGATGTAAGTGGCACATGCCTCAGCCCTACCCAGAAGATCAGCCAGCTCAGGCACCTAGCCACAAATTGGAAGACTCACGGTGAATCTTGGCCTCCGTGACCTTTTCATACCTTTCAAGCACCTTCTGTACCACCTCAATGTCACTGCAAATGGATAGGTCATCAGCATACACAGAAATCCTCACTCAAGCCCCACCAGTGACAGTGATTCTCTATAGGGCCAGACTGCTCACCTTGACCTTCAGTCGGCAAAGGAGAGGCTCCAATGCCAAAGCATAAAGTAGGAGTGACAGTGGGCAACTCTGACAAGCTGACCGAGGCAGCACAAAAGCGTATGATTGCTTTCATCTGTGCCACAGGATACAGGAGGTTAATCCACTTGCAGAAGTTGGGTTTGAATATGGCAGCCTGAAGGACAGCAACCAGATACTGATGATCAACCTTATCAAATGTCTTGGACTGATACAAATTGATCAGCTCGGTTTGCTTGTCAACTTTTGCACCCTCTGGGATTGTGCATGTAAGATGTAGGTTTCTCTGAATTGTTTAGCCCCTCACAGCACAAGTCTGATTGGGTCCCAACAGAAAATTGGCAACTGACTGCAAATGCTCCGTCAGGATCTTGGCCAAAATATTTAACTCTGTGTTTAGCAGAGTTATGGGCCTGTAATCATCTAATTCCCACCCCCCATCCTTGCCCTTTTTCGACAGTGTGATCACACACTTGGTGAACCGATTGGGGATGGACCCCTGCCGGAACCATTTGTTGAACACAACAGTCAAAATTAGCATAAAGATGTGAGACAGCCTCAAGTACAATTCACAGGGTGAACCATCAAATTCCGGATACTTGCCACTGCCAACCCTCTTCAATGCCAAGTAGACTTCACCCTCCATGATCTCATCCTTGCAGCTAGCTGCTTGAGTCAGTGAAAGCCAAGGAAAGTCAGCCAAATAGCTGCAAAACTCATTGCCGCTGAGATCAGGCTCCTTGGTAAACCAGCTCTCAAAATACTGCCGAAACACTTTGCACATATCATCAGTCGACTTCAGAGAACACCCCTCTGGGGTATTGGCCTCATGAATGTACTGATCGGAACCTTGACGGATCTCTTCCTTGCACAATACTGCACCCATGTTCACAGTTTCATTAGACATCTTGTTTAACATATGCCTAACTACCTGAGCCTTGTAATGCTCGCTAGCCGAGCACTCCAGAGCCTGCCTAACTAAACCTATCTCTAGGGAGCCCCCCAGCCTCTGCTCGGAACAGACCATCTTTAAATATCTTCACCTTTTTAGCCTTATCTAGTGCAAGCCGCTGTCTATATTCGGTGGTGAAAGACCTAATGCTATCCTTAAGCCTCTCCCACCACCTACTCCCAATAACCGCTCCCACTAGTTTCCGCGTCACTAGTCTAATTAGCTGTTGCTGGAAGTTCCACTTGTTCATTAAAGACAGGTTGAACTTCCAGTGTCAAGCCATTCTAGGCCTAGAATCTAACACTATCCAGGCACAGATGAGTCTATGGTTCAAATAGCCTAACCAGTGGAATGTGAGACAATCTATTAAGTCTGTTGGCCTTTCTCACTAATATTTTATTCAGGTAGCAGGTTACCTGGGTAGGTGGCCACTTACGTGCCCACGTTCACATCTCCCACCCAGGGTGATCGACCTGGTATCTATTGATGAGACTAAACTTGCCAATCATATTAACCAGGCTACGATCACCCAATACCCCCCTGCTAGCTCACCACCTCCTATCTATCTTAGGGTTCAGGGGGGCATTCTAGTCCCCCACTAAGACTAAGCACAAAGAATCAACCAGGAATGATCCTAACTGCCGGAAAAACGAGACACGCTCCCCCTGATCGTTGGGCGCCTAAACCTCAATGACCCGAAACAAACTATTGTTCCCGGCATGTCAGTCATGATCAACCAGCCCCACTCACAAACTGAAAGAGTGATAAAAAGAGAAAGAGAGAGAGAAGAAATAATGTGAGAAATAAACAAAAAATGAAATAATAAAAACATTAAGTCAGATAAAAAAACGATCCGTCAAGTGAACATTTCCTTCAAAGCTGATTGGTTGATTGAAATGAGCACATTCCTGTTTAGACATTACACAGTCATGCATAATCGAGGACACATGGTACAGTGGATAAAGGCGTTGGTTAGATCCAGTGACAGACCCAAAGAGTGTGAGTTCAATACCCGGTTCAGGCAGTGAAGAACTTTCAGAGGGAAAATTACCAGGAGATAACTGATAACTGACATCCATCAAACATGGCTCGTGGAACTAGAACAGTCTACCCCAGTGATCGAAATAAAGGGTTCGGTTCGAAATTCCAACCACCTGAAGAAGGCCGGAGTGTACAACGGCCGAAACGTTGTGACAAATATGGCAACAAAGATGAGGACAATAGTCCGACTAATGTAAATACTGTACATAATATCTCATCTCAGAAATATAGACAGACCATAATCAATTTGTTTTCTCAAGAATTAAACAAATTATATTTTGAATCTTTAATTTCACAAGAGAAATTTAAAAAAAAATTGGAAGTAGAAAATTTAAAACATATTTTAAAAAGAGTTTGTTAAATTGTTTAACAAAATGTTTATTGTATCGTAGTGACATACTACTCTGTTATTTTTGTTTCAACAAACAGACTCTTTCAATTTAGCCATGAACACTTCTTGTTTATTAATTCCGTACATCGTTTCAGACATTTTTCACTGGTTATCCAAAACCAATACTATTTCTTTCCTGTTCATGGTTTTATTATGACTAATTATATTTTACTTCAGAAAGGATCCTTCACAACCCCCTCCACTAATTCGCAATACAAGACCTTTTGAGGCCATGAAAGGTCACTGGACCGAGGAAAGACCTTCAGACTCATTGAGTAAAGTCAACATTTTCCCGGACCTATGACGGCGCTTAGCCCAGGAAATGGGCGGAGTGATAGCAAGACTAAGAAAGGCATCCATAACACCCCCCACCAAAATTGAATCCTCTGTCAAAACATGGCATAGGAATGATTCACCAAGTGTGGCAATCCCAACTCCCATGACACAGACGCTGAGGGTCCTTTCCAGACCTTCTGTTTGCAACCACCACACAAGAGGGTGGACAACAAGAGTTATTTTTATGACTTTCATTTATAACCAGAAGTAGCATCATAACCCTGTGCTGTTTTAACACTCCTACACCATAAAACTAGCAGTAACAAGCTACCCCAAGGATAGGGGAGAAGTAGATGATGGGGTAGTATCCAGACCAGCAATTACCAGCGACCAACTGACTCCCGCAGACCACATTTTCTACCAATTCATTCAAGGATTCAGGTTTCACTCCCTGTTGCCCATCATCTCATGGATCACTGTGGTTTCAACTGTCTACTCTCAATTAAAACTTCCTGCTAGTACCAGTTCAACACGCCAATTGTCTATTGACCTTCACTGACTGCCTATTGTCCTTCGACACATCCCAAGTGGCTTTGTCTTCATCTTCTGGTTACCAACAACCATCTGCACTTGGCTATGACTGTCAGATAGTACTAACACAATACACCAACTGTCTATCAACCTTTGATACCACTCAAGTTGCTCCAGTCATCATCAACATGTTGATGCATCTAAGACCAACAGTCAACTACCAGCACGACCACCCACGGCATTTAAAACATCCAGATTCTTTGAATGTATTTCCTATTTTTCTTGCGAATGATAAATTTTGACATATTTTATCTAAACTCCTTGTTTTTCTTATCCTTGCCTTGGTCTGAGTCACTTCATCAATTTTAATGTTTGCAGGGTTCGTCTGACATTGACACTTGGACCCCATAACAAATGTTATTGTTTTTAACGTAAATCTGAAAAATAATGGAAAGCTGACAATCAAAAGGAGACAATCAAAAGGAGACAATCAAAAGGAGACAATCAAAAGGAGACAATCAAAGTGTATTGAGAAAATTGTTTGAAAACAATTATTCGAAAAACATTTATTCGAATTGTAAATTGTTTGAATGAAGATTCATCGAAAGGTAAGTTATACTAAATAATAATTATTTGAAATACCTAGGTTTGAAATACATATATGATCTTGCTTTGATAGAGTCAACACTGATTTACCTAGAATTAATATCACCCTTGAAAGATGGTATAGGGCTTTTTTCAGCAAGTGTCATCCCATCATCCCACAATATGGAAATTCTTAGAAACGCTTAAAAGAGAACGGGACTTGCAAGAAATTCATATTGCAAAAATATGAAAAAAGCAGGTTGCCAAAATATCAAGAAATAACAGTAACATAAATGGAAAGTTTAAAAATTAGTGGCATCCTTTACTCTTTCATAGTTACCTATTGTAAGTGTAATGTTTATGTCATGTTTTATTGTTGTTTTGCATTGTTAGAGTTAATAACAACGATAAACGTATTTTGCCACCCTTCTTTTCATTTCCTGTGACACTATTTAGCTATGGTAATTGGCTAACTAATTAACCATAGAAATTAAAACAGAAAATAGACATTCTTAAAGCGAAAAAGAGCTATCCCAAAAGATAGATCGATGTTAAAAAGATTTTATTCTATTTACAAAAAAAGATACTTTTCGCAAAAGACAGCAAACCTGTGGAAAAAGCCTTGTGTGAGGTCTTGTTGAGTTGATTTATGTCTCACCGAGGGAGATAGAAAGGAAGGCAAATATGAAGATATCGGCCAAACCACATGCCGGTCATAAAAATTTCAGCTTGAGACAACCGCAGGTAAATGACAGGGAGAATCAATGTTAATTATCTTTCCAAGATATCATTTATATTTTTTTTCTTGACCACCAGAAGAGATTTACCTTATCAACATGTTGCTACAGACACTGAGACGTTGAATTAGCAATATGGCTAATGTAAAATTTTGGCATGAGACAGAAACTAGAGTGGAGAATCGAGATTTGGCGAGATAAAAGAATTTAATTTCTCAATAAGCCAAGGATTTCATTATAAAGCTAACTTCATGAAGGGACCAGATGGCAAACGTTGACAGTGATTGATGGAGTCAGTAAAGAGTGCTGGCTAAGTGAATTTTGGGTGGCCCTAAAAAAAAAAGATATGATAAAAATTTAATTGGAAATGTGGAATTCATAAAACTTTTGGCCGATGGGAAAAAGGAGAATTTTGTAAACAAAAATTCTAGATTATAATTTTAAGGAGGCCAGCTTAGCCACACCTACACAGCCGGGATGCCATTGGTCGGGTGGTAACAATGGTGATAGGCGGAGGTGAATGCATGAGGAAGACGGAGAAGTTATTAACGCCCACTGAAGGGATTGGTATGAGATATCAATGTGAGAGAGAAAGAGTCTAGGAGGATAGCTCTCCTCCAACCTTCCCTCACGGACGACGGAGATCACCCCACCGAAATGGAAAGTGATTAATTTTCCAAAAAATGGGAAGTAATCAATTTTCCTGGCCTGACAACAAAGAGATTTCTTGTTAGAAATTGCGATTTATCGAGAACCCCAGGTCGGGTCTGGCCCCCACGCCGGGTTTTGGTCGGTACCCATATAAACGAACGTCGATGGGTCATTCAGCAGTTAGTTCCCAGGGAGTCATTTGGAAGCAGACAGTTGAGCTGGTTTTGGAGTGAGAGTCAGAGCTTAACCAGAGTGTTTCCTCGCAGAAGCTGACTGAGAGATTCCATGACCTCCGACTTCGCCTATCCTACCAATAGCAAGTTATGCTGACGAACAAAGCCAAGCCAACACTTAAGCGACTAAACCTGTTGACTTAGAGGATCAACTTGCTTGAAACATAGAAGTGTCACATATTGTTAGAAAACGGGCTGGGAGAAAAATACACTCCTGTATATAACAGAAGGATAAAGTTAATTTGTTATTTCTTAACATACTTGAACCTCTTGGGTTTTTCTTTTATTTATTTCTTTTTCTTTGCGCTTGTGTGATACCACCTTCAGTCTGGACTCAGCTTACACTACAGCCCGACGCCTGATTGATTTTGTCTACCTAAGATCAAAGTCACAACATGGGTAGGTTAGACTTGAGATCGAAGCAGTTCCTCCAGTAATCAGACGTTGCAAGTGAGCTGGGAACAATACAGTTGACATTGAACCGGTACAGCTGGTGAAGCCGTTAACATCGACGACCAGAATTCAACCCTGGATGGGCCAGTGTCCCATATTGGTATCCTGACCAGGGAATTTCGCCGAGTAGCGACAACCACCGATCGAACGGGACACAGGCTGGTGGCAGCGACAAAGAGTCAACCCCAAAACGCTGGTGGAAGAAACATTACAGCTTCATGCCGCAACTGGAAGTTGACCACAGGCTGATGGCTTGGTGTTACATCCATTTAGTAACTTATATTCCTGTATTTAGAAAACTCCTTGACATTAGAAGCCGTTATGAAATAACAACCAACAAAGATTTACCCACTCTGATATTAAGTATTCTGCAAAGAAAGAAAAATAACTTGAGCCCAGAAAAGAAAGAAAAATCATCAGAGCATAAAAAGAAAAGTCATTAGAGCATAAAAAGAAAGAAAAACATTAGTGCATAAAAAAGAAAGAAAAATCATTAGAGCATAAAAAAGAAAGAAATCATTGGGGCATAAAAAGGAAGAAAATTCATTAGGGCATAAAAAAGAAAGAAAAAACATTAGAGCAAAAAAGGAAGAAAAATCATTAGTGCATAAAAAAGAAAGAAAAAATCATTCGAGCATAAAAAGAAAGCATTCATTAGAGCATAAAAAGGAAGAAAAATCATTAGTGCATAAAAAGAAAGAAATCATTAGAGCATAAAAAGAAAGAAAAATCATTAGAGCATAAAAAGAAAGAAATCATTGGGGCATAAAAAGGAAGAAAATTTATTAGTTATAAAACAGAAAAATCATTAGAACATAAAAAGGAAGAAAAATCATTAGTGCATAAAAAAGAAAGAAAAATTATTAGTGCATAAAAAAGAAAAAAGTTATTAGAGCATAAAAAGAAAGTAAAATCATTAGTGCATAAAAAAGAAATCATTAGTGCATAAAAAAGAAAGAAAAATTATTAGTGCATAAAAAAGAAAAAAGTTATTAGAGCATAAAAAGAAAGTAAAATCATTAGTGCATAAAAAAGAAATCATTAGAGCATAAAAAGAAATAAAAATCATTAGTGCATAAAAATGAAAGAAAAATCATTAGAGCATAAAAAGAAAGCAATCATTAGAGCATAAAAAGAAAGAAAAATCATTAGAGTATATAAAGAAAGAAAATCATTAGTGCATAAAAAGAAAGAAAAATCATTACAGCATAAAAAGAAAGAAATCATCAGGGCATAAAAAGAAAGAAAAATCATTAGAGCATAAAAAATAATGGTTAACATTTATTAAATTAATGGTTATTTGGCATAAGTATTGAAAAAGTAGCCTCAAATTGTTCATGCAAATAATGTGACAGGACATTCTTTCCAATCTAATAACCGTAACCTATTCATGATTAATATTTCTTTTCCTTTTTTCTCTATTTTTAATTAATTCTTTGCATTAATTACAGAAATATTGAAAAATGGTTTTGTCTCATAAAATACTTATATATTAAAATGTATTTCAGATTAGAAATATGTCAGAAGCATATCCAAGAAAGTAGATAAAAAACCTGAAATAGTAAATAAGGACATACCAAACAAAGTATAACTAAAACAGAATATGGTTGCTACCAATGTCATCCAACATTTTCAAAGATATCGAGATCCGTAGACATAGTGTGATAGCCAAAGACACATTCCAAAAGCTGGGCAGTTTATTGCAAAACAGGAGGATTTCTTTGGTAACCAAGAAAAGGATACTGAGCTGTTATGTGACATTTTTCCTTCTTTACAGCAGTGAATGTTGGACGATTTCCTCAAAGACGAAGAAGAGACTCGGGGCGATGGAAATGTGGTTCTACAGAAGGATGCTAAGGATATCATGCACCGAGCATGTGAGCAATGATGAGATCTTAGAGAGGTTGCAAGCAATGAGGAGGCTTATACTTAACATCAGAAAGAGGCAGCTGAAGTTCTTGGGACACATAATGAGGAAGAGAGCCTGGAGAATCTGATACTCGTGGGTCAAATAGAGGGAAAGAGAGACAGGGGAAAGCAGTGCGTGACATACCTTGCAGGCTTGAGCAGGTGGATGACAGAATGTAGTCTGGGCAGGGAGGATGGCAGAGGGAGTGAAATTGTTGAGAGCTGCAAGGGATAGAGGGAGGTGGTGGAGAGCCATGATCGCCTACGCCCTGAAAGGATATAGCACATAAAAAGAAAGAAGGGTGTTGCTGTGTATGGAGCAAAAGTAGGGAGAAATCAAGTTGCCAAAGTATAAGTCCTACCTTGTCGCCAGTCCTGTCCTGTCCCATGTAGAATACCAAAAGAATTGAATTTGGTGCTGCTTTTAGACTAATGTATCATGTGACTACAGTAGAATCATATGACTACATGTCTATGGGGAGTAACACCCCACTTTACCTCTTTTATTCTATTTATTTATATATGTACATGAATGTTACACAAACTGGCTTCAGTTCATCAGTTCAGTTATGTGTTATGCATGATACATGCTTAGGTGATCATGTTTTTGATACATGACTGACAAGGCAGATTTTTTTCCTGTAATAAGTTGCCATTTCTTTGTGAGGTAGACCAGTTGCCATCCAAGGCTATAGAACTCGGTCTGTCCTGCTATTTTCCCATAGATGGAGGGGAAGAGGATTCATAACTTTCCCAATGGTATTAGCACATAAGTGAATTTAATAGATTTGACTGGAATTCAAACTCGTCTCTCCGATTCCTCAATCCGAGCTGCTTCAGGTCATACCCTTCTTAAAAGCATGGATGAAATATTATTGATATAATACCGCAACCAGTCAGTCAATTTAAGTAAATAAAAGAGAATGAGACATGCAAGTTATAAAGTTGCTGAAAATATTATGAAATAAAATTATATGATGCAATATCCGAAAGTTCCTGCAGTGATTGTCCTATTTTGTAACATTGTGTTGGAATGATTCTGCAATCTTTACAGTAACTAATAAATTCAAACAAAATGCCTGCCTCAAATACTGTCTGAAGTTTCATGGATCTGTTATCAAGATCCTTGAAATATTTTATCTGGCTTTTTTGTGAATTTTTCGTTCAGGCAAACACAAGTTTGATGAGTGGTGTTTCAAGGCCAGTCAAGTGTCAACTGAAGATAATGGATGCTCAGGACAGTCAATGACACAAACAGAAAATATAGAAAGCCTGTATGAACTTGTCCATGTAGTTCTCATTTCTGCATACTCTGATGTTATTCTCTCTGTTCACTTGAGCGTTCCCTTCCCTAAGTACTCTACTCTTTCCATATCTATGCATTCTCACAGTCCTCAATTTGAGAAAACCCAAAACTCGCTGTTTCCCCTTCGTGGAATATATTCTCACCTGGGCCATAGTTGATGAATCTGGCTCATCTGGAGTCATAAACATGGCTTTTCCAGAAACACAGAAGAATTTCCATATTATATGAAAGTCCCTTCTTTTTAGTTTCTCCTTATACTCTACTTGCTGTGTTATATTGTTCTGTGTGTGAGACATGCATATATACTTTTGTGTATGTCATAGTAGAATAAAAGTCTCTCTGAGAACAAAGCATGTTTGTCATTCATTTTCCTTTCATCCATTCTTGTTCTGCCCTTGAAATAAAAAGTGTTATTATATCAGATATAATAATGCCCATAATAGGGGATATGCAAATGGAATAATGAACCTTTCCTCCATACTTCTCCCTCCTGTTATAACAGTAATACTTTCATTTTCACACTGTATCATCCTCCGGATGCTAGAACTGTAATGTTTGACTGAATATCTGAGAAGATTGATAATATCCTTATTGAATATCCCTCAGCTAGCTTTCATATTCGTGGTGACTTCAATATTCACCATGAAGAGTGATTAGCCCACTCAATCAAAATTTATGAAGAATGCAGATACTGCAGAGACTTCTCTGTTGTCTATGGACTAACCCAAATCATTGAACAACCCACCCACGTTCTTGATACTACCCTGAAAAATATTTCACCGAAGGAGTTCTGGAAGATCTCCAACCAAATTCTGAATAGAGGCAATGTGTCGGTGCCTACTAATATAACTGAGTCTGAGGTCATCTCATCCTCATCAGATAAGGCAAGGCTCATCACCATAATCTTTACCTCTAAATCAATGTTAGCTGACAAAAGGCTGTCTCCTTTCCGACTTCCCCTGTCTCACGGAGCACAATATCAGTAATATTTTTATTACAGCCTGGGAAGCCTCAAGACCTATCAAAAGTCTTGGCTTTGTTATAATCCAGGATGATGATGATGATAATATTTCATGATTCTAAAAACAATCTTTCCACCAGTGATGATTGATGATAAGGATATTTCATCATCCTGGAAATAAAGGTAAAAATTTCATCATTTTAAAACAATATATCCTGTCATTATTCACAGTGAGGCACTAGACAACAAATACTTTTCAAGGACAATTGATTGACAAGGCTTGGAATGAAGGGTGTAGAGGACCGTGGTGTGAAGGTGAGGATGATATCTCTGGGCTAAGATTTCCTGCTAGGTGTTGTAAGAGTAATTCCTTTTGCCGTGCAGGAGAAAGTTGTTTTGTAGACATGTTGTAGTGAATTAAAAGTTCCTTCGTTAATAGAGTACGGCGTGCACAAAATAGAAAAGAAGTTTCCAATATTATGTTGTTTTGACTGGCTCTCATTTGGAAGGTCTTTATAAGGATTTGCTTGTACATATATATCGTGTTGTGTGTGTTAGAAGGAGTTGAAATCACGTCAGGTAGTCACCATTATGTAGAGGACCGTGCGAGGTGAAGATGAGGAGATATCTCTGGGCTAAGATTTCCTGCTAGTCGGTCCAGCTACATAGGAATTTTGGACTTTAATGGAGTCCAAAGAAGACAAAAGAAAACAAACAAGACCGATATACATGGGTAAACAAATATATATTATGGGTAAACAAATATATTAATACATGAAGACATGAAAAGTTACATAGTGTTTGTATGGAGAAGTTATGTGTGTGTTTTGTGTTGAGTGTCCGTACGTACTTGTATTGTCCTTAGCGTGTTCCCAGAATATGGGAAACGCTGTATCTGTGAGATGTCACATATTGGCCTAAGTGAAAAAGAGAAAGTTTTACCTCGCCTCAGCGCGAGGTTGCGGCCCAAAGCCTGGGTTGAAAAAAGCGATTTTACCTCATCTCCACGCGAGATGGCCGCCCGAGGCGTAAGTCGGAAAAAGAGAGAGAGAGAGAAAGGTCAACCAGTATTTATACTCGTGGGAGAGAGACCCCTGTTGAAGGATTAAGGAAATGAGGAGGAGCCAACTCCGACAAGGGTTAGTGAACAAGCTCTCGACCTATGGAATTACTTGAATATATTTTTTCAATTATAAAGTCATTCCTAATGAGTAGGTCCCTGAAGGTGGTTGTTAACAGTCAGTCCTCCAAGTACCAAGCAATCAATGCAGGTCATTACTGAGCGGACCCAGACTTTCACCGATCAGGATGAACCGACGGTCCCTCAAGGAGACCACATGCCTTTAGTGTCTATTGGCACTTAAACTCAACTCAGACCTCAGTTGGAACATGTACACATGATCAGTCGCTAAAGATGCTGGAAAAATGATCAGTTCCCTGTACCTCTGCTGTAAGTACTTATTCACTTATCTTCGTAGATCCGTTAACCAAATTATGCGTACTGGGATTTAACATAAAGGGAAAAGTGATCCAACTCATTGGAGTTTATGTGGCCAGTGACCATGAGGAGATGGAAGCCTTTGTTTGGTGGATCGATCAGTTTACGATAGCATCGAAATGGGTAGCTTTATGATGGCGTCGAAATGGATAGATTTATGATGCAGTCAAAATGGGTAGATTTATGATAGCGTTGAAATGGGTAGATTTATGATAGCATCAAAATGGGTAGATTTATGATGGCGTGGAAATGGGTAGATTTATGATGACGTCAAAATGGATAGATTTATGATGGAGTCGAAATGGGTAGATTTATGATAGCGTTGAAACGGGTAGATTTATGATAGTGTTGAAATGGATTGATTTATGATGGCGTTGAAACAGGTAGATTTATGATGGCGTTGAAACGGGTAGATTTATGATAGTGTTGAAATGGATTGATTTATGATGGCGTCGAAACGGGTAGATTTAGCAGATGATTGGAACACTGTCCTTGATCCCGATTTAAACCGCAGGAGAGCTAGGAAGGGTACTAACATTTCTTCCTATGTAAATGACTTTCATGAATTTGTTGCCAGACTTGATTTGGATGATAAATTTTGAAATGAACATCCGAAGCAAGTAGAGTGAACTTGGACAAATAGGGGTGTGGTTCAGGTGGGGATGCAGCTTTTTAGTTACATCGACTGGTTTCTAGTTAGGAGAGTTGACTTAGGACTCTTTGATTGTCCAAGTTTTCATAGTGTAGTTTATTCGGACTATAGGTTTGCCTGAGTTCACATAAATGTAGATAAAACTAAGCCTAGAAATGGTGTGTACTGGAATTTCAATTTGAACATGAAGGATTTCTAGGACCAACTGAATACTGTGGAAACAGACAGACTCTATGTTTGGGAATAAGTAGTGAGAATACTTTAAGCACACCATTAGGTCTTTTGCCACCGATTATAGCAGACAACTCAATCTAGATTGACTAGCGACTCAAAATGTACTAAAATCTAGAATATATGGGGCTGTAAAATTGGGTGACAGTGATAAGGTAGCTAAAGCTAAGATTGAGTTAACCTCCTCGCTTAAAAAGTACCAAACTCAAGTAGATAGGTCTAAATTAACTAGAACATTTGCTGAAGCAACAAATATAGCCGCAGAATTGCATGCTGAGGAACTTCAAAGTACCTCCAATCAGAATATCGCGCATGTCACATCACTGGATAGGAAACTCTGACGACGGACGAGAGCATATGCAGGGAGTTTCATGACTAGTTTCAGAACCTGAGTTTGATTGTTCGACAATTATTTGGCTGACGTTCCTCGCCTTGAAGTGCCTAGTTGCAAGGACTGCATAACAGATGAGGAAATCTGGGTATCGTTGAAGAATATTGGTAAGGATAAGACTCTGGGCATGGATAGTTTGCCCAATGAAGTGTACTTGAGGCTGTCACCCATGTTTGTCCCCTTGCTGGAACTTCTCGCCAACCACTGGATAGGATAGTGGACTATTCCTCAACGTTTCACCAGGGGTTTGGTAAAACTTCTACACAAGAACAAATATAGAGAGGATGGGACTAGTAATTTTCGGCCCTTGATGATTCTTAACACAGAATTAAAGATTTTGGCAAAGGTCTTGACTAACAGTTTGCAGGTTGAGCTCAATCATCTGATATCCCCAGAACAGACATGAACTCGACAGAGAAGCTGCGTTGATCAATTTGGATCAGTCCAAGGCCTTTGTTAGAGTGGACCATCGTTACTTGGAGCCTGTCTTGTCTGCGGTCGGATTCAAGCCGTACTTTGGTCCCTCGATTTGTTTTTTGTATGTGAGCCCCGGAGCCATGGTGGAAGTGAATGGAGTAAGATCAAAGCCCTTCATGTTAATCAGATCCATTCACCAGAGTTACCCACTTTCACCTTTGTTCTATGTGTTTGCACTGGAGCATTAACTACGGTGCAGGTTGAGGGCGACCGGTCATTGGTGGGATTACGTTGCCAAGTGCAATCACCTCGGCCAAGTACATCACCTATGCCACTGATGTCTCCCCACTAGTAATAAATAGTATTGAGAGCGACGAAGTCAGAAGAGAAATCCAAATATATGAGATGGTCACAGGGGCTAAAATTACCTGTGATAAGTCTTCTGTTTGTGTTCAGGGAAATGTTATCCTCTCCCAGGTCCCTTCAGTTGGACAGACGGTCCTTGCATGATATTCGGTATTTGTTTCGGTCCCAAAACTTCTGCTGGAGAAGAAGTGGAGGAAGTTTTAGAGAAAATCTTAGCTAAGGTTTGCTGCTTCCATCCGTCGAAGGGCGGCCTTGGAATGTCGGATATAGAGATCCGTTGCTACACCTGGTGACTGCATTTCCTTGACAGGATGTGTACACAGGATAATGAGAATGGCAGCTTATAGAAAGAAGATGTCAAAATAGCTTTCCTGTCTTTGAGGAGTGTGCACTTAGCTGAGAGGGATGTCCATCATTTGCCCATAAATGAGTTCTGCTACTGAATGCTGTTATGCATTGAGAGTTTTTTCTCAGATACAGACTGTCCTCTCTGAGATCCAGTCATTGTTGAGAAAGGCATTATATTAGGTGTTAGTCGAGGGGGGCGGCGTCATGACGAGGGAAGAGTTGTGCTTCATATTACCTTGGGTGCCTGGGATAAAATACCTCACTAATCATGTGGCATCACTCCTCTGGCTAATGTTTCGAAAGGTGCTCTGGGTTGACAAAAAGTTTTTGCAGTGGGACTGACTGTTTATTTCACCAGAATGCACCTAGTGTGGCGAAATGAAGGAGTCTATTGAGTACGCCTTCTTTCACTGCCCGGTCGTACGCCTGCTGTGTGGACTTATTGACGGCTACATGGTTCGCATTCTGCATGAACAATTCTTTATCCTGCATGCCAGTTCTTCTTGCAACGTGATCTCATTGTCCAACAGGAGGAAGCACTATGTGCTTCTGTGCTTTCTAAATGTGATGCAAATGAGCGATGAAGATAAATGGAGTTCACGGAGAACTGCTTTACTCTTCACATCATCAGGTTGCATTCTTCAAACACCAGTTGATGGTCAAGATCAGAGAGGGGGAGAGAGGGAGAGAGGGAGGCAGAGAGAAGGAGAGGGAGGGGAGAAGGGGAGAGAGGGTGAGATAGATAGAAAGATAGATAGATAGATAGATAGAGGGGGAGTGGGGGCAGAGAGGAGGAGAGGGAGAAATGGATAGAAGGGGGGAGAGAGGGAGGGGTAGAGAGATAAAGAGAGAGGGTGAGAGAGAGATGGAGGGAGAGGGAGGCAGAGAGAAGGAGAAGGAGGGAGAGAGAGGGAGAGAGGAAGACAGAGATGGTGAGATAGATAGACAGATAGATAGATAGATAGATAGGGGGAGAGAGGGAGAGAGAGAGGGAGAGGTCTCTTCCAAGGATTTGCTGATAGGTGGATGACTGTTGTGCAATTGGTTCGACTGAATGATGCTAACCTCGAGTGGCATCTCCAGTTAATTGGTTGAAGGACTTGTAATTGTTCTTCCGGGAAAAACATGCCAACCCAACCCAGTTAGGTTAGAGTAGTGTTTTTAGTTTGTTTTCTGTTCCTTTGAAAATGGCTAACTTAGCTTGGGAGCGAATGATCATTGGCCAAATCTTGCATTTTTTTTAGTCCCTACATTTTACATTTTCCCCTCCCATCCCCTTTTAAGTGACAGAAGGCATAGTTCTCTGGGGCAGGGGAAACATTTTGTTTTTCTTTTCTTTCTTTTCTTTTCTTTTCTTTTTTCCTCTACACGTTCCCACTGTATTTTCGCCCATTTAACTTGCTTTTCTGCCATCTGTTAGCCATGAGGAGGGGGTCTCATACTAACAGATCTTTCCTTGTATATATCCTCATCAAATCATTGGCTCTTTTTTTCAATGAAAATAAAATGTTTTATCCCTCTCTCTCCATTTGTTTTTTTAATTTGTTTTACTAATGTTCACCCAATACAAGACCCAAGAGCCGCTCAAAGCAGAGGGTTACTGTGTGGTGCTGTATTAGCATGGGAAAGGACAAGCATTAGGAGCATAGAGCTGAAGCAGATTTCAGAAAGAACCGGAAACCTGATCAGGAAACAAGGGATAAACCTCTACTCCTGTTTAAATGACCACAGAGGAGTGTATTTGTAAATATGGGGTATTAGTTTAGGATTTCATGGAGGAGATGTATTCGTAGCATGGACACGTGTGTAAAAATGAAGTATTATAGTGTTAGGAATATTAAAAGTATGTTTGGCTCAGTGAATATGATGAGCTAAGTTAAAGTTAGGACAGACATGATCAGCCCCCCCCATTCCCTATTTTTTAGCCTTGTGTCAACTTTTGTATTTTTAACAAATAAATATTTAAAAGATTCATTTACTTTAGAATCTATGCTGGACAATTTCATAGGTTTAACTCTTCTGATAGCAGAGTATAGTTTTGTAAAAGAAAAATGACCACAAATAATAAGCTTCCAGCCGCACCAGAGCTTGTCCCAGAAAATATGCTGCTTGGAAAAAGGAAATGAAATTCTTGGAAATGGTGCCAAATGTTGATACCAAGAAAAGAGTTCCAACTGTGTCTTTGAGTATAAATGGTAGAGCCAGAGAAACAGCATTAGAAATGTACGCTGATAAGTTAGATACAGAGGAACGAATAAAATTATTATATGGAAAGTTGGACTCTTAATTCAAGATGGATAAAGCGGCTCTGGTGGCATACAGAAATTTAGAAAAGTATATTAGACCAGAGACTTTAGTAAGTGTACTTCCTCTCCAGCAATCCATCAAATAAAGTCTGAAGCAGCAGATGGAATCAATGATATGCAGACAGAGGATGTAATGAATTGCTCAGGCCACCAAAATCAACAGAAGTATTATTACAGTAGAAGATGGAGAGACAATACCTGTAGAGGTGATAGAAAGAATAGAAGAAGCAGAGGTTGAACCATCTATCAAAAAAATAAAACCAAGAAACAAAACCCTATTGGACCTGATGGTAAGCTCTTTAGATGTGCTATTAGGGGATCTACTATGCAGTGGGCTAAAAATTGTCAACATGCCTCTGACAAAGGAAACAAGGAAGACATATTTGAAACCAATATTGTACTGATGATTCACAATAATCCTGGTAATAGCTCACACTATATTGGATATAAGATCCCATCTTTTCGTTCTCCTTGTGACACTGTTTAGCTATGGTAATTGGCTAACTAATTAACCATAGAAATTAAAGCAAGAAATACTGAGGGTGGAAAGAAGTTATCCTGAAAGATATAGTTTAATGTTAAAAAGATTTTATTTTATTTACAAAAAAGTTACTTTTCACAAAAGGCAGTAAACCCGGAGAAAAGGCCATATGTGAGATTTTGTCAAATTGATTAATATTGTTGTAAGAAATGCCTTGCTGAGGGAAATATGAGAATTCGGAAAGAAAAGCAAAGCATTAATATATCGGGTAGACCACATGGTGGTCATAAAAATTTCGGCCTGAGACGATTGCCGATACGGGGTAGGGAGAATCAATATTAATTATCTTTCCAAGATATCATTATTTTTTTTCTTGAGTGCCAGCAAGGAAAAGCAATATGGTGATTATAAAATTTTGGCATGAGAGGGAAATTTGTCTCAATACGAGTGGAGAGGACCATTATTATTTACTTTACCAAGGTGTCGCTTTCAGATGCCAAGACGTTGAGTTGAAATATGGTGATTGTAAAATTTTGGCATGAGGAAAGATAGAGTAGAAGAATTATGATTTGGTGAAATAAAGAATTTTATTTCTCAAGAAGCCAAGGGTTCCAGTATAAGCTAACTCCACAAAGGGACCAGATGGCAAACTTTGACAGTGATTGATGGAATTGGTAAAGAATGCTGGCTAAGTGGATTCTGAGTGACCAAAAGATATGATAGATGTTAAGTGGCAATATGGGATTCGTAAAAATTTTGGCCAATGGGGAAAAGGAGAATTTTGTAAACAAAAATTCTGGATTATAATTTTAAGGAAGCCAGCTTAACTACAACTGCACGCCCGGGATGCCATTGGTCGAGTGGTAGCAATGGTGATAGGCAGAGGTGAATGGATGAGAAGGATGGAGAAGTTATTAACATCTACTGAAGGGATCGGTATGAAATATCAATGTGAGAGAGGAAAAGTCTAGGAGGATAGCTCTCCTCCAACCTTCCCTCACGGACGAGGGAGACCCACCCCCAAATGGAAAGTGATTAATTTTCCAAAAATGGGAAGTAATAAATTTTCCTGGCGTGAAAACAAAGAAATTTCTTGTTGGGAATCAAGATTTACCAAGAACCCCAGGCCGCGTCTGGCCCTGCACCGGATTTTGGTTGGTACCCATATGAACGAATGTCCTCGGGCCGTTCGACAGTTGAGTTGAGTCAGTAGAGTCAGTTGAGTTGGTTTTGGAGTGAGAGTCAGAGCTTAACCAGAGTGTTGCCTCGCAGAAGCTGGCTGAGAGATTCCACGACCTCCGACTTCGCCTATCCTACCAATAGCAAGTTATACTGACGAACGAAGCCAAGCCAGCACCTAAGAACTAAATCAGTTGACTTAAGATACCAAACTTGCTTGAAACGTAGAAGTGTCACATTCCATAGAAAACGGGCTGGGAGAGAAACACACTCCTGTGTATAATAGACAGATAAAGTTAATTTGTTATTTCTTAACAGACTTGAACCTCTTGGGTTTTTCTTTTATTTGCTTCTTTTTCTTTACACTTGTGCAATATCACCTTCAGTCTGGACTCAGCTTACACTACGGCCTGACGCCTGATTGATCTCGTCTACCTAAGATCAAAATCACAACGTGGGTAGGTTAGACTTGAGATCGAAGCAGTTACTCCAGTAACCAGACATTGGAAGTGAGTTGGGAACGATGGAGTTAGTATTGAACCGGTTGCAGCTGGTGTAACACTGTTAGCATCGGTGACCAGAATTCGACCATGGATGGGCCAGTGTCACATATTGGTACCCTGACCAAGGGATTCTGCCGGACAGCGACAACCACTGATCGACCAGGACACAGGCTGTTGTCAGCGACTAGGAGTCAACCCCAAAACACCAGTGGAAGAAACATTACAGATTTGCGCCACGACTGGGAGTTGATCACAGGCCGACAGCTCAGTGTCACATCCTTTCACTTTGCTTGCTGTGGAGATAGTGATTTTCCAAGTGTGGCTTAGATGAGGCATGGGGCACCCAGTGAGGATTGAACTCACTACTCAGTCATAACTGTTCTAGCCAGACAAGTTTGCTAACCATTACACCACCTCGGGATGTCCCTTGCTGTAGAGATATATGTTATATTTTTTCTCTACATGGGACATGTGTTAATATGTATACATAGTTTTGTGTATGTCTTTGTGGCATAAAACTCTCTCTGAGAACATGATATTATTTACATTATTCAGACTGTTATCCACATCTTCATTACCATATTCACAATGTTTCGGCTGTTGTACGCTCCGGCCTTCTTCAGGTGATTGGAATTTCAAACTGAACCCTTCATTTCATCCACCAGGATAGATTGTTCTAATTCCATGTGCCATGCCTCTTCCGGATGTCTCAGTTATTTCCCTTTAACTCAACTTAGCAAGTTTTTGGTTCACTGGATCTAACCAATGTCTTTATCCAAAAGAGGTATGGCGCAGCATGTGGAACTAGAAAAATCTACTCTGGTGTATGAAATAAAGGGTTCTTTCAAAATTCCAATCACTTGATAAAGGCTGGAGCATACAACAACCAAAACATTGTAAATATGGCAATGAAGATGAGGATAACAGTCCAAATAATGTAAATAATGCAATTAACATAATACCTCATCTCAGAGATATAGTCAGATATACATAGAGACATAGACATAAAGGCTGGAGCATACAATGGCCGAAACATTGTGAATATGGCAATGAAGATGAGGATAACAGTCCGAATAATGTAAATAATGCAAGTAATCATAATACCTCATCTCAGAGATATAGACAGATATATAGAGAGACATAGACATAAAGGCCGGAGCGTACAACGGCCGAAACGTTGTGAATATGGCAATGAAGATGAGGATAACAGTCCGAATAATGTAAATAATGCAAGTAATCATAATACCTCATCTCAGAGATATAGACAGATATATAGAGAGATATAGACATAAAGACTGGAGCATAGAACAGTCGAAACATTGTGAATACGGCAATGAAGATGAGGAATACAGTCCAAATAATGTAAAGAATGCAAGTAATCAAAATTCCTCATCTCAGATATATAGACAGATATAGAGAGAGACATAGACATAAATGCCGGAATGTACAATGGCCAAAACATTGTGAATATGGCAATGAAGATGAGGATAACAGTCCAAATAATGTAAATCGTAATTCCTTATCTCTCTGAGAACAATATGGTATTATTATATCATGGATATAATAATGTCCACAATGACCTTTGATCTCTTTAACCTGAACCCTGCTGAGTATTTTGCTAAAGAGAAACCAATAATTGGCTTCAGTTGTGCTCACTTGTATTTTAGGCATATATCACAATTTCCTGAAAATCTTTCATAAGTTTAACATCAAGTACTCCATCATTTTTTGGGGAGTGTACTCATTTTCTCATAACTTGGATGACTAAATTGCTTGTGAAGTTTATCAGCTACTTTTTTATTAAACAGTAAGTAAATTATAAGGAAAATGTAATTTCATACTGTATATATTTCCACCATATCTTAATTTATTCTAATGTATATTTTATAAATTACATAATTCCTTAAGATCCTGTTTCTTTAAATGGCTTATCACCCTTGATGTAAGAGCGTGCCTTAATAAAGTAACTTCTGTCACTATTGCTCTTGTTGTTGACTCTGTGGCATATATGTTCACATCAGAACATTGCCTGTGTGAATAGGTGGGAGGATAATTGCTTTATCAGAAACATAAGACATGACAACAAACTGACTCAAGGGTTTAAAATACATAATATGTTTTTATTTATTTTCTTTAGAGTGATGATTGAGTCCTTTGGTATTCAGCATAGGAAAAAGTTCATTAATAAGTCAAATATTTTTAGCAGTCTGAAAAAATGTTTGTTTCAGTGTTTTGAAGTAAGACCATGATAGGGATAGTAGTAATGTGTGAAATTAGGTCAATGTCAATTTACTGTTTTCATTTGGGCCTGAACAGGGCATAAATGTCAATAGCAGACGATTTCTTAATTGCTTTTTCACGTGTC
>OZ038515.1:75457466-75459966 GCA_964036315.1 Acanthosepion esculentum
AATTTGAATTCTTTTTATTCTTCTTCATTTTTTTATTAGAGTATTGCCCTCACATTAGTTGAGAGAGAAGTATATAGAGAAAGTCTTAGAGAGAGAAAGAGAGAGAGAGAAAGAAAGAGATGAGGGTTTTAAAGGAAAGTGCAAATGCCTTATTTTAATTTGAATTCTTTTTATTCTTCTTCATTTTTTTATTAGAGTATTGCCCTCACATTAGTTGAGAGAGAAGTATATAGAGAAAGTCTTAGAGAGAGAAAGAGAGAGAGAGAAAGAAAGAGATGAGGGTTTTAAAGGAAAGTGCAAATGCCTTATTTTAATTTGAATTCTTTTTATTCTTCTTCATCTTTTTATTTGGGGTTACCCTCTCATTAGTTGAGAGAGAAGTCTATAGAGAAAAGCTTAGAGAGAGAAAGAGAGGGAGAGAGAAAGAAAGAGATAAGAGTTTTAAAGGAAAGTGCAAATGCCTTATTTTAATTTGAATTCTTTTTATTCTTCTTCATCTTTTTATTTGTGGATTGCCCACTCATTAGTTGAGAGAGAAGTATAGCGAGAAAATCTTAGAGAGAGAGAGAGAGACAGAAAGAAAGAGATAAGGGTTTTAAAGGAAAGTGCAAATGCCTTATTTTAATTTTAATTCTTTTTATTCTTCTTCATTTTTTTATTTGAGGATTGCCCTGTCGTTAGTTGAGAGAGAAATATAGAGAGAATATCTTAGAGAGAGAAAGAGAGAGAGAGAGAGAAAGAAAGAGATAAGGTTTTTAAAGGAAAATGCAAATGCCTTATTTTAATTTTAATTCTTTTTATTCTTCTTTTTATTTGAGGGTTGCCCTCTCATTAGATGAGAGAGAAGTATAGAGAGAAAAGCTTAGAGTGAGGAAGAGAGAGAGAGGGAGAGAGAGAGACAGAGACAGAGAGAGAGAGAAAGAAAGAGATAAGAGTTTTAAAGGAAAGTGCAAATGCCTTATTTTAATTTGAATTCTTTTTATTCTTCTTCATCTTTTTATTAGAGTATTGCCCTCACATTAGTTAAGAGAGAAGTATATAGAGAAAGTCTTAGAGAGAGAAAGAGAGAGAGAGAAAGAAAGAGATGAGGGTTTTAAAGGAAAGTTCAAATGCCTTATTTTAATTTTAATTCTTTTTATTCTTCTTCACCTTTTTATTTGAGGCTTGCCCTCTCATTAGTTGAGAGAGAAGTATATAGAGAAAAGCTTAGAGAGAGAGAAAGAGAGAGAGAGAGAGAGAGAAAGAAAGAGATAAGAGTTTTAAAGGAAAGTGCAAATGCCTTATTTTAATTTTAATTCTTTTTATTCTTCTTCATTTTTATATTTCGGGTTACCCTCTTTTTAGTTGAGAGAGAAGTCTATAGAGAAAATCTGAGAGAGAGAGAGACAGAGACAGAAAGAAAGAGATAAGGGTTTTAAAGGAAAGTGCAAATGCCTTATTTTAATTTGAATTCTTTTTATTCTTCTTTTTATTTGAGGGTTGCCCTCTCATTAGATGAGAGAGAAGTATAGAGAGAAAAGCTTAGAGTGAGGAAGAGAGAGAGAGAGGTAGAGAGAGAGACAGAGACAGAGACAGAGAGAGAGAGAGAAAGAAAGAGATAAGGGTTTTAAAGGAAAGTGCAAATGCCTTATTTTAATTTTAATTCTTTTTATTCTTCTTCATTTTTTTATTTGAGGATTGCCCTCTCATTAGTTGAGAGAGAAGTATATAGAGAAAAGCTTAGAGAGAGAACGAGAGAGAGACAGAGAGAAAGAAAGAGATAAGGGTTTTAAAGGAAAGTTCAAATGCCTTATTTTAATTAGAATTCTTTTTATTCTTCTTCATCTTTTTATTTGAGGATTGCCCTGTCATTAGTTGAGAGAGAAATATAGAGAGAAAATCTTAGCGAGAGAAGGAGAGAGAGAAAGAAAGAGATAAGGGTTTTAAAGGAAAGTGCAAATGCCTTATTTTAATTTTAATTCTTTTTATTCTTCTTCATTTTTTTATTTGGGGTTACCCTCTCATTAGTTGAGAGAGAAGTCTATAGAGAAAAGCTTAGAGAGAGAAAGAGAGAGAGAGAGAAAGAAAGAGATAAGAGTTTTAAAGGAAAGTGCAAATGCCTTATTTTAATTTGAATTCTTTTTATTCTTCTTCATCTTTTTATTTGAGGATTGCCCTCTCATTAGTTGAGAGAGAAATATAGAGAGTAAAGCTTAGAGTGAGGAAGAGAGTGAGAAAGAGAGAGAGAGAGAGAGAAAGAAAGAGATAAGGGTTTTAAAGGAAAGTTCAAATGCCTTATTTTAATTTGAATTCTTTTTATTCTTCTTCATCTTTTTATTTGAGGATTGCCCTCTCATTAGTTGAGAGAGAAATATAGAGAGTAAAGCTTAGAGAGAGAACGAGAGAGAGAGAGAGAGAAAGAATGAGATAAGGGTTTTAAAGGAAAGTGCAAATGCCTTATTTTAATTTTAATTCTTTTTATTCTTCTTCATTTTTTTATTTGGGGTTACCCTCTCATTAC
>OZ038515.1:75462466-75522466 GCA_964036315.1 Acanthosepion esculentum
GGTTTTAAAGGAAAGTGCAAATGCCTTATTTTAATTTGAATTCTTTTTATTCTTCTTCATCTTTTTATTTGAGGATTGCCCTCTAGTTAGTTGAGAGAGAAGTATAGAGAGAATATCTTAGAGAGAGAACGAGAGAGAGAGAGAAAGAAAGAGATAAGGGTTTTAAAGGAAAGTGCAAATGCCTTATTTTAATTTGAATTCTTTTTATTCTTCTTTTTATTTGAGGGTTGCCCTCTCATTAGATGAGAGAGAAGTATATAGATAAAAGCTTAGAGAGAGAAAGGGAGACAGAGAGAAAGAAAGAGATAAGAGTTTTAAAGGAAAGTGCAAATGCCTTATTTTAATTTGAATTCTTCTTGTTCTTCTTCATCTTTTTATTTGGGGTTACCCTCTCATTAGTTGAGAGAGAAGTATAGAGAGAAAAGCTTAGAGTGAGGAAGAGAGAGAGAGAGAGAGAGAGAGATAAGGGTTTTAAAGGAAAGTGCAAATGCCTTATTTTAATTTGAATTCTTTTTATTCTTCTTCATCTTTTTATTTGAGGGTTGCCCTCTCATCAGTTGAAAGAGAAGTATAGAGAGAAAAGCTTAGAGTGAGGAAGAGAGAGGGAGAGGGAGAGAGACAGAGACAGAGACAGGGAGAGAAAGAAAGAGATAAGGATTTTAAAGGAAAGTGCAAATGCCTTATTTTAATTTGAATTCTTTTTATTCGTCTTCATCTTTTTATTTGAGGGTTGCCCTCTCATTAGTTGAGAGAGAACTATAGAGAGAAAATCTTAGAGAGAGAAAGAGAGAGAGAAAGAAAGAGATAAGGGTTTTAAAGGAAAGTGCAAATGCCTTATTTTAATTACAATTCTTTTTATTCTTCTTCATCTTTTTATTTGAGGGTTGCCCTCTCATTAGTTGAGAGAGAAATATAGAGAGTAAAGCTTAGAGTGAGGAAGAGAGAGAGAGAGAGAGAGAAAGAAAGAGATAAGGGCTTTAAAGGAAAGTGCAAATGCCTCATTTTGATTTTAATTCTTTTTATTTTTCTTCATCTTTTTATTTGAGGATTGCCCTCTCATTAGTTGAGAGAGAAATATAGTGAGTAAAGGTTAGAGAGAGAACGAGAGAGAGAGAGAGAGAGAGAGAAAGAAAGAGATAAGGGTTTTAAAGGAAAGAGCAAATGCCTTATTTTAATTTGAATTCTTTTTATTTTTCTTCATCTTTTTATTTGAGGATTGCCCTCTCATTAGTTGAGAGAAATATAGAGAGAAAATCTTAGAGAGAGAAAGAGAGAGAGAGAGAAAGAAAGAAAAAAGAGTTTTAAAGGAAAGTGCAAATGCATTATTTTAATTGGAATTCTTTTTATTCTTCTTCATCTTTTTATTTGAGTGTTGCCCTCTCATTAGTTGAGGGAGAAGTATAGAGCGAAAAGCTTAGACAGAGAAAGAGAGAGAGAGAGAGAAAGAAAGAGATAAGGGTTTTAAAGAAAAGTGCAAATGCCCTTTTTTAATTTTAATTCTTTTTATTCTTCTTCATCTTTTTATTTGGGGTTACCCTCTCATTAGTTGAGAGAGAAGTATAGAGAGAAAATCTTAGAAAGAGAGAGAGAGAGAAAGAAAGAGATAAGGGTTTTAAAGGAAAGTGCAAATGCATTATTTTAATTTGAATTCTTCTTATTCTTCTTCATCTTTTTATTTGGGGTTACCCTCTCATTAGTTGAGAGAGAAATATAGAGAGAAAAGATTAGAGAGAGAAAGAGAGAGAGAGAGAGAAAGAAAGAGATAAGAGTTTTAAAGAAAAGTGCAATTGCCTTATTTTAATTTTAATTCTTTTTATTCTTCTTCATCTTTTTATTTGAGGGTTGCCCTCTCATCAGTTGAGAGAGAAGTATAGAGAGAAAATCTTAGAGAGAGAAAGAGAGAGAGAGAGAGAAAGAAAGAGATAAGGGTTTTAAAGGAAAGTGCAAATCCCTTATTTTAATTACAATTCTTTTTCTTCTTCTTCATCTTTTTATTTGAGAGTTGTCCTCTCATTAGTTGAGAGAGAAATATAGAGAGTAAAGCTTAGAGTGAGGAAGAGAGAGAGAGAGAGAGAGAGAAAGAAAGAGATAAGGGCTTTAAAGGAAAGTGCAAATGCCTTATTTTGATTTTAATTCTTTTTATTCTTCTTCATTTTTTTATTTCAGGATTGCCCTGTCATTAGTTGAGAGAGAAATATAGAGAGAAAATCTTAGCGAGAGAAGGAGAGAGAGAGAGAAAGAAAGAGATAAGGGTTTTAAAGGAAAGTGCAAATGCCTGATTTTAATTTGAATTCTTTTTATTCTTCTTCATCTTTTTATTTGAGGGTTGCCCTCTCATTAGTTGAGAGAGAAGTATAGAGAGAAAAGCTTAGAGAGAGAGAGAGAGACAGGAAGAAAGAGATAAGCGTTTTAAAGGAAAGTTCAAATGCCTTATTTTAATTTGAATTCTTTTTATTCTTCTTCATCTTTTTATTTGAGGGTTGCCCTCTCATTAGTTGAGAGAGAAGTATAGAGAGAAAAGCTTAGAGAGAGAGAGAGAGACAGAAAGAAAGAGATAAGCGTTTTAAAGGAAAGTTCAAATGCCTTATTTTAATTTGAATTCTTTTTATTCTTCTTCATCTTTGTATTTGAGGATTGCCCTGTCATTAGTTGAGAGAGAAGTATAGAGAGAAAATCTTAGAGAGAGAGAGAGAGAGACAGAAAGAAAGAGATAAGTGTTTTAAAGGAAAGTGCAAATGCCTTATTTTAATTTGAATTCTTTTTATTCTTCTTCATCTTTTTATTTGAGGATTGCCCTGTCATTAGTTGAGAGAGAAATATAGAGAGAAAATCTTAGCGAGAGAAGGAGAGAGAGAGAGAAAGAGAGAGATAAGGGTTTTAAAGGAAAGTGCAAATGCCTTATTTTAATTTGAATTCTTTTTATTCTTCTTCATCTTTTTATTTGAGGATTGCCCTGTCATTAGTTGAGAGAGAAATATAGAGAGAAAATCTTAGCGAGAGAAGGAGAGAGAGAGAGAAAGAGAGAGATAAGGGTTTTAAAGGAAAGTGCAAATGCCTTATTTTAATTTGAATTCTTTTTATTCTTCTTCATCTTTTTATTTGAGGATTGCCCTGTCATTAGTTGAGAGAGAAATATAGAGAGAAAATCTTAGCGAGAGAAGGAGAGAGAGAGAGAAAGAGAGAGATAAGGGTTTTAAAGGAAAGTGCAAATGCCTTATTTTAATTTGAATTCTTTTTATTCTTCTTCATCTTTTTATTTGAGGATTGCCCTGTCATTAGTTGAGAGAGAAATATAGAGAGAAAATCTTAGCGAGAGAAGGAGAGAGAGAGAGAAAGAGAGAGATAAGGGTTTTAAAGGAAAGTGCAAATGCCTTATTTTAATTTGAATTCTTTTTATTCTTCTTCATCTTTTTATTTGAGGATTGCCCTCTCATTATTTGAGAGAGAAGTATAGAGAGAAAATCTTAGAGAGAGAGAGAGAGAGACAGAAAGAAAGAGATAAGTGTTTTAAAGGAAAGTGCAAATGCCTTATTTTAATTTGAATTCTTTTTATTCTTCTTCATCTTTTTATTTGAGGATTGCCCTGTCATTAGTTGAGAG
This sequence comes from Acanthosepion esculentum, assembly GCA_964036315.1. Classification (NCBI taxonomy): domain Eukaryota; kingdom Metazoa; phylum Mollusca; class Cephalopoda; order Sepiida; family Sepiidae; genus Acanthosepion; species Acanthosepion esculentum. Next base: position 75,466,067 of record OZ038515.1, read on the forward strand.
AGAAATATAGAGAGAAAATCTTAGCGAGAGAAGGAGAGAGAGAGAGAGAGAGAAAGAAAGAGATAAGGGTTTTAAAGGAAAGTGCAAATGCCTTATTTTAATTTGAATTCTTTTTATTCTTCTTCATCTTTTTATTTGAGGGTTGCCCTCTCATTAGTTGAGAGAGAAGTATAGAGACAAAAGCTTAGAGTCAGGAAGAGAGAGAGAGAGAGAGAGAGAGATATAAGGGTTTTAAAGGCAATGCAAATGCCTTATTTTAATTTTAATTCTTTTTATTCTTCTCCATCTTTTTATTTGAGGATTGCCCTGTCATTAGTTGAGAGAGAAATATAGAGAGAAAATCTTAGCGAGAGAAGGAGAGAGAGAGAGAAAGAAGGAGATAAGGGTTTTAAAGGAAAGTGCAAATGCCTTATTTTAATTTGAATTCTTTTTATTCTTCTTCATCTTTTTATTTGAGGGTTGCCCTCTCATCAGTTGAGAGAGAAGTATAGAGAGAAAAGCTTAGAGTGAGGAAGAGAGAGGGAGAGGGAGAGAGAGAGAGACAGAGACAGAGACAGGGAGAGAAAGAAAGAGATAAGTGTTTTAAAGGAAAGTTCAAATGCCTTATTTTAATTTTAATTCTTTTTATTCTTCTTCATCTTTTTATTTGAAGGTTGCCCTCTCATTAGTTGAGAGAGAAATATAGAGAGTAAAGATTAGAGTGAGAAATAAAGAGAGCGAAAGAAAGAGATAAGGATTTTAAAGGAAAGTGCAAATGCCTTATTTTAATTTGAATTCTTTTTATTCTTCTTCATCTTTTTATTTGAAGGTTGCCCTCTCATTAGTTGAGAGAGAAATATAGAGAGTAAAGCTTAGAGTGAGGAAGAGAGAGAGAGAGAGAGAGAGAGAGAGAAAGAAAGAGATAAGGGCTTTAAAGGAAAGTGCAAATGCCTTATTTTGATTTTAATTCTTTTTATTCTTCTTCATTTTTTCATTTCAGGATTGCCCTCTCATTAGTTGAGAGAGAAGTATATAGAGAAAAGCTTAGAGAGAGAACGAGAGAGAGAGAGAGAGAGAGAAAGAAAGAGATAAGGGTTTTAAAGGAAAGTTCAAATGCCTTATTTTAATTAGAATTCTTTTTATTCTTCTTCATCTTTTTATTTGAGGATTGCCCTCTCATTAGTTGAGAGAGAAATATAGAGAGTAAAGCTTAGAGAGAGAACGAGAGAGAGAGAGAGAGAGAAAGAAAGAGATAAGGGTTTTAAAGGAAAGAGCAAATGCCTTATTTTAATTTGAATTCTTTTTATTCTTCTTCATCTTTTTATTTGAGGATTGCCCTCTCATTAGTTGAGAGAGAAATAGAGAGAGAAAATCTTAAAGGGAGAAAGACAGAGAGAGAGAAAGAAAGAGATAAGGGTTTTAAAGGAAAGTGCAAATGCCTTATTTTAATTTTAATTCTTTTTATTCTTCTTCATCTTTTTATTTGGGGTTACCCTCTCATTAGTTGAGAGAGAAAATCTTAGAGAGAGAACGAGAGAGAGAGAGAGAGAAAGAAAGAGATAAGGGTTTTAAAGGAAAGTGCAAATGCCTTATTTCAATTTGAATTCTTTTTATTCTTCTTCATCTTTTTATTTGACGATTGCCCTGTCATTAGTTGAGAGAGAAATATAGAGAGAAGATCTTAGAGAGAGAAAGAGAGAGAGAGAGAGAGAAAGAAAGAGATAAGAGTTTTAAAGGAAAGTGCAAATGCCTTATTTTAATTTGAATTCTTTTTATTCGTCTTCATCTTTTTATTTGAGGGTTGCCCTCTCATTAGTTGAGAGAGAAGTATAGAGAGAAAAGCTTAGAGTGAGGAAGAGAGAGAGAGAGAGAGAGAGAGAGAGAGAGAGAAAGAAAGAGATAAGGGTTTTAAAGGAAAGTTCAAATGCCTCATTTTAATTTTAATTCTTTTTATTCTTCTTCATCTTTTTATTTGAGGATTGCCCTCTCATTAGTTGAGAGAGAAGTATAGAGAGAAAATCTTAGAGAGAGAGAGAGAGAGAGAGAGAAAGAAAGAGATAAGGGTTTTAAAGGAATGTGCAAATGCCTTATTTTAATTTAAATTCTTTTTATTCTTCTTCATTTTTTTATTTGAGGATTGCCCTCTTATTAGTTGAGAGAGAAATATAGAGAGTAAAGCTTAGAGAGAGAACGAGAGAGAGAGAGAGAGAAAGAAAGAGATAAGGGTTTTAAAGGAAAGTGCAAATGCCTTATTTTAATTTAAATTCTTTTTATTCTTCTTCATCTTTTTATTTGAGGATTGCCCTTTCTTAGTTGAGAGAGAAATATAGAGAGAAAATCTTAGAGAGAGAAAGAGAGAGAGAGAGAAAGAAAGAGATATGGGTTTTAAAGGAAAGTTCAAATGCCTTATTTTAATTTTAATTCTTTTTATTCTTCTTCATCTTTTTATTTGAGGATTGCCCTCTCATCAGTTGAGAGAGAAGTATAGAGAGAAAAGCTTAGAGTGAGGAAGAGAGAGAGAGAGATAGAGAGAGAGAGAGAAAGAAAGAGATATGGGTTTTAAAGGAAAGTTCAAATGCCTTATTTTAATTTGAATTCTTTTTATTCTTCTTCATCTTTTTATTTGAGGATTGCCCTCTCATTAGTTGAGAGAGAAATATAGAGAGTAAAGCTTAGAGAGAGAACGAGAGAGAGAGAGAGAGAGAAAGAAAGAGATAAGGGTTTTAAAGGAAAGTGCAAATGCCTTATTTTAATTTTAATTCTTTTTATTCTTCTACATCTTTTTATTTGAGTGTTGCCCTCTCATTAGTTGAGAGAGAAGTATATAGAGAAAAGCTTAGAGACAGAACGAGAGAGAGAGAGAAAGAAAGAGATAAGAGTTTTAAAGGAAAGTGCAAATGCCTTATCTTAATTTGAATTCTTTTCATTCTTCTTTTTATTTGACGGCTGCCCTCTCATTAGATGAGAGAGAAGTATATAGATAAAAGCTTAGAGAGAGAAAGGGAGACAGAGAGAAAGAAAGAGATAAGGGTTTTAAAGGAAAGTGCAAATGCCTTATTTTAATTTGAATTCTTTTTATTCTTCTTCATCTTTTTATTTGAGGATTGCTCTGTCATTACTTGAGAGAGAAATATAGAGAGAAAATCTTAGAGAGAGAAAGACAGAGAGAGAAAAAGAAAGAGATAAGGGTTTTAAAGGAAAGTGCAAATGCCTTATTTTAATTTGAATTCTTCTTATTCTTCTTCATCTTTTTATTGGGGGTTACCCTCTCATTAGTTGAGAGAGAAGTATAGAGAGAAAATCTTAGAGAGAGAGAGAGAGAGACAGAAAGAAAGAGATAAGGGTTTTAAAGGAAAGTGCATATGCCTTATTTTAATTTTAATTCTTTTTATTCTTCTTCATCTTTTTATTTGACGGTTGCCCTCTCATTAGTTGAGAGAGAAGTATAGAGAGAAAGGCTTAGAGAGAGAAAGAGAGAGAGAGAGAAAGAAAGAGATAAGAGTTTTAAAGGAAAGTGCAAATGCCTTATTTTAATTTTAATTCTTTTTATTCTTCTTCATCTTTTTATTTGAGGATTGCCCTGTCATTAGTTGAGAGAGAAATATAGAGAGAAAATCTTAGAGAGAGAACGAGAGAGAGAGAGAAAGAAAGAGATAAGGGTTTTAAAGGAAAGTGCAAATGCCTTATTTTAATTTGAATTCTTTTTATTCTTCTTTTTATTTGAGGGTTGCCCTCTCATTAGATGAGAGAGAAGTATATAGATAAAAGCTTAGAGAGAGAAAGGGAGACAGAGAGAAAGAAAGAGATAAGACTTTTAAAGGAAAGTGCAAATGCCTTATTTTAATTTGAATTCTTTTTATTCTTCTTCATCTTTTTATTTGAGGATTGCCCTGTCATTAGTTGAGAGAGAAATATAGAGAGAAAATTTTAGCGAGAGAAAGACAGAGAGATAAAAAGAAAGAGATAAGGGTTTTAAAGGAAAGTGCAAATGCCTTATTTCAATTTGAATTCTTTTTATTCTTCTTTTTATTTGAGGGTTGCCCTCTCATTAGATGAGAGAGAAGTATATTGATAAAAGCTTAGAGAGAGAAAGGGAGACAGAGAGAAAGAAAGAGATAAGGGTTTTAAAGGAAAGTGCAAATGCCTTATTTTAATTTGAATTCTTTTTATTCTTCTTCATCTTTTTATTTGAGGATTGCTCTGTCATTACTTGAGAGAGAAATATAGAGAGAAAATCTTAGAGAGAGAAAGACAGAGAGAGAAAAAGAAAGAGATAAGGGTTTTAAAGGAAAGTGCAAATGCCTTATTTTAATTTGAATTCTTCTTATTCTTCTTCATCTTCTTATTGGGGGTTACCCTCTCATTAGTTGAGAGAGAAGTATAGAGAGAAAATCTTAGAGAGAGAGAGAGACAGAAAGAAAGAGATAAGGGTTTTAAAGGAAAGTGCAAATGCCTTATTTTAATTTTAATTCTTTTTATTCTTCTTCATCTTTTTATTTGACGGTTGCCCTCTCATTAGTTGAGAGAGAAGTATAGAGAGAAAAGCTTAGAGAGAGAAAGAGAGAGAGAGAGAAAGAAAGAGATAAGAGTTTTAAAGGAAAGTGCAAATGCCTTATTTTAATTTTAATTCTTTTTATTCTTCTTCATCTTTTTATTTGAGGATTGCCCTGTCATTAGTTGAGAGAGAAATATAGAGAGAAAATCTTAGAGAGAGAACGAGAGAGAGAGAGAAAGAAAGAGATAAGGGTTTTAAAGGAAAGTGCAAATGCCTTATTTTAATTTGAATTCTTTTTATTCTTCTTTTTATTTGAGGGTTGCCCTCTCATTAGATGAGAGAGAAGTATATAGATAAAAGCTTAGAGAGAGAAAGGGAGACAGAGAGAAAGAAAGAGATAAGGGTTTTAAAGGAAAGTGCAAATGCCTTATTTTAATTTGAATTTTATTTTATTCTTCTTCATCTTTTTATTTGAGGATTGCCCTCTCATTAGTTGAGAGAGAAATATAGAGAGTAAAGCTTAGAGAGAGAACGAGAGAGAGAGAGAGAGAGAAAGAAAGAGATAAGGGTTTTAAAGGAAAGTGCAAATGCCTTATTTTAATTTTAATTCTTTTTATTCTTCTTCATTTTTTTATTTGAGGGTTGCCCTCTTATTAGTTGAGAGAGAAATATAGAGAGTAAAGCTTAGAGAGAGAACGAGAGAGAGAGAGAAAGAAAGAGATAAGGGTTTTAAAGGAAAGTGCAAATGCCTTATTTTAATTTGAATTGTTTTTATTCTTCTTCATCTTTTTATTTGAGGATTGCCCTTTCTTAGTTGAGAGAGAAGTATAGAGAGAAAAGCTTAGTGTGAGGAAGAGAGAGAGAGATAGAGAGAGAGAGAGAGAGAGAAAGAAAGAGATAAGGGTTTTAAAGGAAAGTGCAAATGCCTTATTTTAATTTGAATTCTTTTTATTCTTCTTCATTTTTTTATTTGAGGGTTGCCCTCTTATTAGTTGAGAGAGAAATATAGAGAGTAAAGCTTAGAGAGAGAGAACGAGAGAGAGAGAGAAAGAAAGAGATAAGGGTTTTAAAGGAAAGTTCAAATGCCTTATTTTAATTTGAATTCTTTTTATTCTTCTTCATCTTTTTATTTGAGGATTGCCCTCTCATTAGTTGAGAGAGAAATATAGAGAGTAAATCTTAGAGAGAGAACGAGAGAGAGAGAGAGAGAAAGAAAGAGATAAGGGTTTTAAAGGAAAGTGCAAATGCCTTATTTCAATTTGAATTCTTCTTATTCTTCTTCATCTTTTTATTTGGGGTTACCCTCTCATTAGTTGAGAGTGAAGTATAGAGAGAAAATCTTAGAGAGAGAGAGACAGAAAGAAAGAGATAAGGGTTTTAAAGGAAAGTGCAAATGCCTTATTTTAATTTTAATTCTTTTTATTCTTCTACATCTTTTTATTTGAGTGTTGCCCTCTCATTAGTTGAGAGAGAAGTATATAGAGAAAAGCTTAGAGACAGAACGAGAGAGAGAGAGAAAGAAAGAGATAAGAGTTTTAAAGGAAAGTGCAAATGCCTTATCTTAATTTGAATTCTTTTCATTCTTCTTTTTATTTGACGGCTGCCCTCTCATTAGATGAGAGAGAAGTATATAGATAAAAGCTTAGAGAGAGAAAGGGAGACAGAGAGAAAGAAAGAGATAAGGGTTTTAAAGGAAAGTGCAAATGCCTTATTTTAATTTGAATTCTTTTTATTCTTCTTCATCTTTTTATTTGAGGATTGCTCTGTCATTACTTGAGAGAGAAATATAGAGAGAAAATCTTAGAGAGAGAAAGACAGAGAGAGAAAAAGAAAGAGATAAGGGTTTTAAAGGAAAGTGCAAATGCCTTATTTTAATTTGAATTCTTCTTATTCTTCTTCATCTTTTTATTGGGGGTTACCCTCTCATTAGTTGAGAGAGAAGTATAGAGAGAAAATCTTAGAGAGAGAGAGAGAGAGACAGAAAGAAAGAGATAAGGGTTTTAAAGGAAAGTGCATATGCCTTATTTTAATTTTAATTCTTTTTATTCTTCTTCATCTTTTTATTTGACGGTTGCCCTCTCATTAGTTGAGAGAGAAGTATAGAGAGAAAGGCTTAGAGAGAGAAAGAGAGAGAGAGAGAAAGAAAGAGATAAGAGTTTTAAAGGAAAGTGCAAATGCCTTATTTTAATTTTAATTCTTTTTATTCTTCTTCATCTTTTTATTTGAGGATTGCCCTGTCATTAGTTGAGAGAGAAATATAGAGAGAAAATCTTAGAGAGAGAACGAGAGAGAGAGAGAAAGAAAGAGATAAGGGTTTTAAAGGAAAGTGCAAATGCCTTATTTTAATTTGAATTCTTTTTATTCTTCTTTTTATTTGAGGGTTGCCCTCTCATTAGATGAGAGAGAAGTATATAGATAAAAGCTTAGAGAGAGAAAGGGAGACAGAGAGAAAGAAAGAGATAAGACTTTTAAAGGAAAGTGCAAATGCCTTATTTTAATTTGAATTCTTTTTATTCTTCTTCATCTTTTTATTTGAGGATTGCCCTGTCATTAGTTGAGAGAGAAATATAGAGAGAAAATTTTAGCGAGAGAAAGACAGAGAGATAAAAAGAAAGAGATAAGGGTTTTAAAGGAAAGTGCAAATGCCTTATTTCAATTTGAATTCTTTTTATTCTTCTTTTTATTTGAGGGTTGCCCTCTCATTAGATGAGAGAGAAGTATATTGATAAAAGCTTAGAGAGAGAAAGGGAGACAGAGAGAAAGAAAGAGATAAGGGTTTTAAAGGAAAGTGCAAATGCCTTATTTTAATTTGAATTCTTTTTATTCTTCTTCATCTTTTTATTTGAGGATTGCTCTGTCATTACTTGAGAGAGAAATATAGAGAGAAAATCTTAGAGAGAGAAAGACAGAGAGAGAAAAAGAAAGAGATAAGGGTTTTAAAGGAAAGTGCAAATGCCTTATTTTAATTTGAATTCTTCTTATTCTTCTTTTTATTGGGGGTTACCCTCTCATTAGTTGAGAGAGAAGTATAGAGAGAAAATCTTAGAGAGAGAGAGAGACAGAAAGAAAGAGATAAGGGTTTTAAAGGAAAGTGCAAATGCCTTATTTTAATTTTAATTCTTTTTATTCTTCTTCATCTTTTTATTTGACGGTTGCCCTCTCATTAGTTGAGAGAGAAGTATAGAGAGAAAAGCTTAGAGAGAGAAAGAGAGAGAGAGAGAAAGAAAGAGATAAGAGTTTTAAAGGAAAGTGCAAATGCCTTATTTTAATTTTAATTCTTTTTATTCTTCTTCATCTTTTTATTTGAGGATTGCCCTGTCATTAGTTGAGAGAGAAATATAGAGAGAAAATCTTAGAGAGAGAACGAGAGAGAGAGAGAAAGAAAGAGATAAGGGTTTTAAAGGAAAGTGCAAATGCCTTATTTTAATTTGAATTCTTTTTATTCTTCTTTTTATTTGAGGGTTGCCCTCTCATTAGATGAGAGAGAAGTATATAGATAAAAGCTTAGAGAGAGAAAGGGAGACAGAGAGAAAGAAAGAGATAAGGGTTTTAAAGGAAAGTGCAAATGCCTTATTTTAATTTGAATTCATTTTATTCTTCTTCATCTTTTTATTTGAGGGTTGCCCTCTCATTAGTTGAGAGAGAAGTATAGAGAGAAAAGCTTAGAGTGAGAAAGAGAGAGAGACAAATAAAGAGATAAGGGTTTTAAAGGAAAGTGCAAATGCCTTATTTTAATTTGAATTCTTTTTATTCTTCTTCATCTTTTTATTTGAGGGTTGCCCTCTCATTAGTTGAGAAAGAAATATAGAGAGAAAAGCTTAGAGAGAGAAAGAGAGAGAGAGAGAGAGAGAGAGAGAAAGAAAGAGATAAGGGTTTTAAAGGAAAGTGCAAATGCATTATTTTAATTTGAATTCTTCTTATTCTTCTTCATCTTTTTATTTGGGGTTACCCTCTCATTAGTTGAGAGAGAAATATAGAGAGAAAAGATTAGAGAGAGAAAGAGAGAGAGAGAGAGAAAGAAAGAGATAAGAGTTTTAAAGAAAAGTGCAATTGCCTTATTTTAATTTTAATTCTTTTTATTCTTCTTCATCTTTTTATTTGAGTGTTGCCCTCTCATCAGTTGAGAGAGAAGTATAGAGAGAAAAGCTTAGAGAGAGAAAGGGAGACAGAGAGAAAGAAAGAAAGAAGGGTTTTAAAGGAAAGTGCAAATGCCTTATTTTCCTTTTCAATTCTTTTTATTCTATCTTTGTTTATATATTTTATACTTACATTTCATTTCATTTTTATAGGGACTCACTAGAACTCTATAACATTCAATATGGATTCTATGTCAGTCAATGTCCTTTCAATTAGCAAAGAAATACTACTTACTGACCATTATGTCTTCCTTGTTTATTTCCCTTTTTAGGAAACTTCATCGTCATTAGTTTGCTTGTTTCTCTGGACAACATCTTCCTTAATAAAAAAAAAAACAAAGAAATAAACAGAATAATAGTTCTACTATTTGAAACATGGAGAACTTTTCAAACAGTTAGAAATATATTTTTACAGTCTGTATCCCTTGCAGAAAAGCTGTCTTGATATTTAGGGGCAGTGGTACAAGGGTCATGTGCCACTCTCACTGAATTCATGATACATCTTACATCTTAATTTCCATATAGTAGTATTACAAATTAAGTACATTTTTTATTGTAACTTAATTATGTACAATATTCGATCATCTGCAATATAGGTGAACAATTCAACTAGAAAAATTGAAAATAACTACAATGTACCTATATACAAATTACGGACATGTCATAATAGATCTTAATTAAGTCAACAATGTTTTGTGGCAATTTTTAGCATCAACTTGAGATTTTTCTTGTTAAAAAGTTGAATAATTTTAACACATTCAATAAATGGATAAAAAAATCGTGAATTTTATATCATGTTTTTTTTTTCAAGACTTAGCATGAGCAAAATAAATTCACAGATTTGAACGAAAAACAAAAATGCCAGAATGATTTCAAAAAGTGCAAAACTTTACATCCTACAATAGGCTTAGTTTGATTTGGGCGTAGTTTGATTTGGGCTTAGTTTGATTTGGGCTTAGTTTGATTTGGGCTTAGTTTGATTTGTAACATATATATAAATGTAGATTGAAAAAAGAGGATGATAAGATAGCAAGGTCACAATACACTGCCCGGAGCCTCCACTCTGGCTAGCACTCCTGCCTCTAGCTGGGAGTTTTGGCAGTAATACACACAGGCCCTGTTGATATTCATCAAATGACATGTCCACCTTAAACCTGCAATTATGGTCAGAATAATTTGTAGGCTGTCCTATGAGCAAGTAGGTGAGTAACTTCTGACCAATTCTGAATCTCCATCTTGAAACTCCATTGCGACCAATCTCGCCTTCATTATAATTCCCACATCTAAGCTGCACTTAGTTAATCACTATATATATATATATATATATATATATATATATATATATATATATGTATATATAGTGATTAACTAAGTATATATATATATACATATATATATATATATATATATGTATATATAGTGATTAACTAAGTATATATATATATATATATATATATATATATGTATATATAGTGATTAACTAAGTATATATATATATATATATATATATATATATGTATATATAGTGATTAACTAAGTATATATATATATATATATATATATATATATATATATATATACATATATATATATAATATGGAGAAAACAACTGAAAAGTTGCAAATTAAAAAGAAATTGAATGTTTTTTCGTGAAAGTATTTATTTATATTTTTTATATATATATATATTTGATATTTCAGATCTGCCCCGATCTTTCGTCAGAAATAAATTAAACAACTGTATTCAGAAGTTTGTTTACAAGTAGCGTCCGTCGCGAGACGCAGACGTCACGTGATGTGGAATGCAACTGTGTTTGAATATTTCTAACGAAAATCTAACGATAATATTTTAGATGTTGTTTAAAAAGGTTTTTTTGACTATATCTAAAAAAAAAAAATTTCTTTTAACTATTGAAATATTTATACAGATTTAAAATTCCCAAGTGTTTGTTTAACCCTAGTTTATATGTGTTTAATTTTAAAATCCAGTATTTCTCTTTTTTTCTGCGTGTGTATGTGGAAATGAAATCGGAATCTATCAATAACCATTTACAGTTGTCTAATGAGTGTCTTGATTGATTAACGTGTTCAGCTATGGGTGAATAACGATTGTTATCAGTCTGGAGGGAGGACCATCCCAGCGTGCGGCACCTTTGGAAATTGTGAGTGAAACTGGGTAGATGGAACACTTAGGGCCATTGATAGCTGTGCTAGCACAAAGTTACGAGTCATCGTAATCGAGGGTTTGAGTGTGCCGATGTTGTTCAGATTGTTAATCATTCTAGATAGCACATTCTCTCCCAGAAACTCTAACTAAGGTCTGCTTAGAATAGTTGCAGTATATACCACAGGTTGGCTCTGTAACTATTAAACAAACACAAATGTACCTGAGCGAGAGTCTGCAATAGGGATTGGCTAGCCGCCCTAGTAGATGAGTATCCTTGAATACGAGTGGCCAGCTATTATATATATATATATATATATATATATATATATATATATATATATATATATATCACTTCGATGTGGTGCAAGGGTGTACAACTACGTAGTGTTTTTGATCCTCACTGGGTGCACCATACTTTTGGCCTTGTGCTAAATCTAAGCTACGCTTAATAAATCAATATAATTTTGGACATTTTGACGTGGTGTAATGGTTAACAAGCTTCTCTCATCAATTATGACTATATATATATATATATATATATATATATATATATATATATGTCACTTAAAAAAATCCAAAAAAAACACCTAGAGTAAAATGGAAATTAATAAGAAAAGCTAGAATATGTAGGTCATTAAATGACCCATGTACTTTGTGCATACATGAGAAACTATATATTACTAAGTTCATAAAAAATAAAAATTTACTGAATCAAAGAAATGAAATAGCTATTTTTTACCGTCATTGTCAAAAATTTTCCTCAAATAATATTTAAAAACAAAAAAATGGGAGCTGGTAATATACATACTTATATTTGATATGAAAAAATAATTTTAAATAATTTAAGTAATTCTATTACATTTACTTGACTTAAAAAGAAATATAGTTTATTAGTAATTCAGAGTAAAAATATTTGAAAATTGTAGTTAAATATAACGTATTCTAACCCAAACACCCTTTTAGAAAGAATCTATAAGTATACAAGTATGAAAAAAATGCCAAAAAACTTTTTGTCATTAATAAAAAATAAAAAAAAAATAGATGACATGCATTTAATGGATGTCAGAATTCGTTGAAAAATAAACCTCTACCCTCCCTAAACTTAACCTCTTTTTCAAACGTAATTCATAATTGATACAACAATAGTTAATGAAAATGAACATACTACCGCCCCTGTCTGAATAATTGGATTTCTCTGTATCTTTGGAAACAGGAAATTATGAATTTATATGTATGTTTAAAACTCAGGAAATTTAAAAATAAGTTGTTCCAAAATTCACTTGAAGATGAAACAGAACTAATGCTTTTAATTTAATTATATAATTAAATTTGAAGTTTTTAGCTGCAGTTTTTGAAACATGGTTATTACTGTGTAGTGAAGAAACCATATTTTAAATCAGTTAATTTATAATATATATATATATATATATGTATGTATGTATTTAAGCATAGAGTTAGGTAAATCAAAGACCAGATATAAGCAAGTAAATAATCATCAAATTTAGTCATGAGGTGTAAACATAATAGTGCTTGATGTGGTTAGACAGAGCAAAGATATATATATATATATATATATATATATATATATATATATATATATATATATATATATATAAATAAATAATGTCCATCCTAAACCATAACTTTAAAATCTTGCTCTTCGTGCTTCAGTTTAGTCAAAAGGCTAATATAAAATAAATATCACCAATCTGATTGTCAATATTGTTATCATTTTGTCATCTTTTTATTCCTCAAATTTCATTAACTGGCCTATTAAATCTCTCTCTCTCTCTCTCTCTCTCTCTATATATATATATATATATATATATATATATATATATATATATATATATATATATATATATATATATATATATATATATATATATATATATATATACATACATACATACATATATATATATATATATATATATATATAGTAAGGTAATAAAGGGTTTGGTAATCCGTGTGGATAATTCCAAAGAGGATGCAATCCAGAGAGCTCAATGTAACAACAGAGCAAATATTAATTAAATAATTAAGAAAGGGACAAACTTAAGGTTCCATGACTATAATTTATTTCCCCAGAAAATATATTTTTCCTGGTTCATCAGGTCACATCTCTACCTACATATATATATATATATATATATATATATATATATATATATATATATATATATAGGTATAGAGTTAGGTAAATCAAATGACCAGATATAAGCAACTGCATACACACATGTTGGCATGTATACACAGGCAAGCAAGTAAATAATCATCAAATTTAGTCATGAGGTGTAAACATAATAGTGCTTGATGTGGTTAGACAGAGCAAAGATATATATTAATAAATATACATATACCTACGTTTTGGTGTGCAACTTAAGTTTTGCTGGTTTCCAGCTCATGCATATGTATATTTATTAATATATATATATATATATATATATATATATATATATATATATATATAATCAATTACGCCTGAGTAGTGAGTGCTCCATAATTTCATTCTTGTGTCACATCTAAGCTATGTTTCATAAATTGCTATAAATATATATATATATATATATATATATATATATATATATATATATATATATATGTATAGGGAGAGAGAGAGAGAGTCTTTTAATGCTGTGTAATGGTTAGCAATCTTTATCTTGCTAAGTTAATTACAACTGAGTAGTGAGTTTGATCCTCACAGGGTGCCTCATACTTTCATCTAGGGTCCACTTAGTCAATCGAAATACATATATATATATATATATATATATATATATATATATATATATATATATATACATATATGTTTTGAACAATAAAACAAATATTAAAAAATTTAAATTTTCAGTCACACTGAGTTGATATTAATATTTTTTTGTTTTATTATTTCAATTAGGTTCCTCGACTAGTTTTGAACAACATGGCCATCATCAGGAGAAAATAAAAATCCCTGCTTGCTAGTAGCAGTGAACTACAGGAGTGAATGACTGTTTCTGAAGAAAGTGAACTTTATCTGTAGTTTTCATTTATTTTTTTTTTATTGTTAATTTTGGTCAGTCCTTGTGTTGGTCAAACGGCCTTTTTCAAGTTATTTTTAAAATAGAGGATGGGAGATTTCTGACTTTAACAATTCCCTCTTTGGTTATTTTGACAGTTTCATTGGTTACTGGGAATGGGATGTATATGTTATCTTTTAGTTCTTTGGGAGTGTGTGTGTGATGTGTGTGATGTGTATATATTAGTATGAGTGTGTGTATTGAGTGTGTGTATAAGAGTGAAACCTCAACACCTCTGCAAGCATGTCTGTCTTGTGTGTGTGAGAAATGTGGGTCGGGGTTGATTTATGGGATTATATATTGATTCTATCTACCTTGTTAAATTTGTGGTTAAGCCCATCTGGATGAAGTGTTTTGAGGTGTTATATATATATATATATATATATATTTTCACTCATCTGTCTCTGGAATCTATGCTGGATCACTTCACATGTTTAACAATAACTTTATGGAAAAAAAAACTTCTATGTTATCAATTGATTCTTTCTTTCTGTCATTTGGAGAAAAGGAAGAACTGAAAATGAAGGTCTGAAAGAAAGCAGCTAAAGAATTAGCAGCTAAAGAATTAGCAGCTAAAGAATTAGCAGCATTGCCATTTCCCTCAGTTTTACCATAATAGATGAAAAAAATAATATAAACTAATAACATTGTATTAAAAATAAATCATTGTAAATATTTGAGAGTCTTTGAGAATCCTGTACATTCAAGGAACCATTACTCTGTAAATAGAAGGTATGGTCGCTGGGCTTTAATGTAATCTATGACTAATTTAGGTTTATTTTGCCTTTAAGTTTATTTAAAACTTATCACGCATGTTTTACATTTGAAAAATTTATATTACAATATATGCTTAAATATTGCAACCATCTTTTATAGCTTTAATATCAAAACAGTATTCTAAATATTTACTAATTCTTCACTAATTTCTTTAAAATTTTAGTTTTCCATTTTAATGGTTGTAATCCTATCAAAAGTGGGAAGTTGATAATTTTAAGGGTTGCTTTTTAGCCATTAAATTTTAAGGCTGAAAGTGGCTAGTATTATTAACCAATGAGAATTGAAGAATTTAAAACTAGTTTCTCTCATGTAATTGATTGCATCCAGACCCTAATAACTTTGTACCTAGCAAGTTGAATATTTTAATCTGGATGTTTAATGATAAATAAAATAGATCATTAACATCTCTTGATAATTGAATTTTTAGGACCTGAGTTAAATTAACTTTGTCCAACAACTAAACATCTTTTAAAATCAAAGTTTTTAATGGAAAAAATTGTTTTACTATTGTCCTTAGTAAATAGCAAAATAAAGTTATTTTTTTAGTTTAACATCAAATTTAAGACATCTGAGTGAAGGGCTATTGATTTGTAATAGCTAACGAATTATGCCAAGTAGGTAGCCGAAGAGAGAGTGGACTTTATCGTATTCCGACCAATTCGATAACCACAGAGATGTCACCTAACTAGAAAAAAATAAAGTAAAATAAAAAAAAAATAAAGGCTTGGTGTTTTTCTCGTTACAGATTTCTTTCATTTTCAGCTTTTATTTCAAAAGTACATTTTCGGAATATTTTTGTGATAATATCCAAGACTGAATTAATAAACCCATTTTTAAACCTCTTACGAAAAAAAAAAATCAAACATATATGCTCACTTATTTTCTCGTGTAGACGAAAAATTTCAACTACACTATTATTTGGTTTTCTGCTAAAATTATTTTATTGCCTTGATTTTTAAAAGCGGTCGACGGTTTTCAGATTTCCTGGAAGAAATTTTTAAAAAAATTGTTATTTGAGATGTGAATAGATCTTAACTTCCGGTTCGGTTTCTTCATTAACTGTTGTAGCAGAAAGACATGTACGCTTTAAGTGTTCGTGTGTATTCATAAATTATAATTCATATTATCAGATCTTAATATGGTAAGTTATAAAAAGTGAAACAAGGATATATTTATTTGTAATATTTTTAAAAAATAGGGAATAATAAAAAAAATAATCTGAAATATTCTTTGTAGACTTGCGTAGTTGCAGACTTTAAAAATGGTTGAAGAAATATTGGAAAACATTCAAATAAAAAATTCTTTTATGGTCTATTTACCGATTATTGACCATGACCGTAAAGAATAATTTTAAGGTTAAATATTATTAAATTTGTCAACCTGGTAATCAATTTGTCTTAGGAAACGGCATCTATGAATTTAAAAAAAAAAGTTTTTAGATAAAGAATACGGAAATTTTCTTTAACAGGTACCCCCAATAAATTAAAAAAAAAAAAAAAAAAGTACGTTTAGGAAAAGTACAATTTTCTTGTCCGGCAGCAATTTTTTTTTCTTTTTATATAGATATTTTAAACATTTCTTTTTTTTACCAAAATGTACTGGAAACATCTTGATTTTGAATTAATTTTTTTTTTCTTTTTTATCTTCTAAAACTAAAAAAAAAGACACATTTAGAATTTGGTATAATTAAAATAAAATTAACATAAGCTAAGTATCTTTTTTTTTTTTTTGCAGGATGTAAAATGTTTTAAATTTGTGTTGTTTTTTTTTTTAGTCAACCACAAAAACCGAAAATATTAGTTTATTCCAAATATAGACATTCTTTAAGTTTTTTTAAAAACATCTCTATTTCTTTCTTCAATTAGTTCACTGTTCACTTCAAATGTTTTTTTTAACTCATAAATGAAAACTTAAGGTGAGAAAACTGAAAATTCCTTATATGAAGAAATCAGTTTCCTTTTAAATGGAAAAGAAAGCACAAGAAAATAAAAAAAAATTAAATTTTAAATATTTTCATTTTTAAGAAATTGAAATTCTAATTCTTTTTAATTTGTTAATATCTGAATCTGATGTTATTATTTTTAAGTTTAGATTTATTTAATTAAATTTATTTAGAGAGTGAGAATAAATTAAAAAGTTAACTTTTTTTGTTTCGATTCTTAAGAAGACTAAGTTTTATGGCAATAAGTAATAATAATAATAATAGCTAGCAGTAGTCGTTGGCTAGCATCACATTAGTCTCGCCATATTGTTAAAAAGACGAAAGGAAGAAAGAAGCGATGGACGAAGAAGGAAATTAAAACAAGGAGAGAAAGACATTTTATTACGAAAAAGAAGAAAAGAAAAATATAAGAAAAAAAAAAAGACGACTCCTTGTTTTTCCTTTTTTTCGGGCTTTCTTCATTTTTTTTTTCTTTCACTAATATTTTTCTTTTTTTGAAAACAAACAATTTTGGCCCTTAATCCTTCTTAAAAGACATTTTAAAATCAATTTTTACATTTTCCCCCATTTTTATTATTTTCATTCACTGTGTGCATTCGGCATTTCTTCTTCTTCTTCTCTCCTCCTACTTCGTTAGAAATCTTAACCTCTCAGTAAATTTATCCGGAAACTCTCAATTTATTCTTTGTATCTATCTATTTCTCTCTCGTTCTGTACACTATACTCCCACTACTTCTCCATAATTGTTTTCCATCCCTCTTTATGCTTTCTTAACGCCCTCCTCAAGTCCCATGTTTTTCTCTCTTACTGTTTCATGTATTCTTGTAACTTCTCTTGTCTCTCCTCCTACCCCGTCACAGAGTCCCTTCTACCACTGCGACTAGCTCTCCTCCTACCTCGTCAGTCGCCTGTACTTTCACCGCACTCAGTGAGAGAGAGAGAGAGAGTAAGAGTATCTCATACACATACACACACACACATACACACACATACACAAGGCAGCACCAAGCGGCGGCCAAGGAGACGGAGGCATTAGATCTTTCACTAGAAATGTCTCGTAGTGCTGATACAAACAGTTCCAGTAATACCTACAAGTTGGTAGTCGTCGGTGGAGGTGGCGTTGGAAAAAGTGCCTTGACGATACAATTCATCCAGGTAGGTCCACGACCATCACGCTCCTTCCCCCCCCCGATCAACTCTTAATGTTGATGATGATAACATTCAATTTTTTTCAATACAAATGCTTACGACAATGATGATGATGATGGCACCGTGATTACCACCACAACTCCTACTATTGCCTTTTCATTATAGCTGTAACTACTACTATTGTTTTGTTATTATTGTTAGTAGTATAATGAAAAGCAGTCATCGTAGTAGTGGTGGTGGTAACGGGTTATAATTCCACTTGGCGACTACGCCTTTTAAATTATTGACTCATATAATAATATATATATATAATATATATATATATATATATGATGTGTGTATATATTGGTGTGTGTATAAGGGGAGAGAAAAGTCAGTTTATCTTTCCTTCCTAGACTCTTTGAGTCTTATTGATTGAATGAATACAAAAATAAAACTATCCGTTAGTTTTTACTTATGGTCCATAAGTAAAAATATATACATGTTCATAAAAGTTAGGGAGATGTCTAAAAATATGATTAAATTAAATTTGAATCGAATCAAAACGATTTGCATATCAATGTTCTGTCATCTTTCCTTTAACTTGACTCTTTAAATGAAATGTGTGGATGTCTATGCATTTCTTTCTGTCTACTTAATATTTTTATGGCTTTTCTTTTTAGCATTTTATCTGTCAATAAATGATATTTGAAAAGTCTTTTCGATAAAAAAAAGGAGGAAAAGTGAACTGTTTCTCTCTCTAAAAAAAAAACACATTTTAAAACATCACATGGAATTTAATTTATATTTCAATCTCCAAACCAGCTCGTCTACTACCAGAGACAAAATGAAAGGGTTTTTCCAAGATGCCTTTTTCTGTCGACTTAGTGTTTGGCTCTTCGTGATAGACAAAGACATGAACATCTGTGTCTTCTTGTATCATTTCCTACTCCTGTCTGTGTCTCACTGTCTACTTGTTTATCATGTGTCCTGTTATTAGTTTCTCCTTGTCTGTCATGTGTCCCATTGTACTGAGATCACCGTCTCCCCTGTCTGTCATACTTCACTCCTGTCTACCATGTGTTTCGTTTAATGTACTTCTTACTGTTTCTCCTGTCTACCATGCCTCTCATTGTCTCCGTTTTCTACCATGAATCTGATCGTCTCCTGAGTCTACCACGTTTCTCACCGCCCCCCTGTCTACCACGCTTTTCACAGTCTCCCCTCTCTACCACGTTTCTCACCGTCTCCCCTGTCTACCACGCTACTCGCCGTCTCCCCTGTCTACCACGCTACTCGCCGTCTCCCCTGTCTACCACGCTACTCGCCGTCTCCTCTGCCTACCACGCTTTTCACAGTCCCCCCCTGTCTACTTCGCTTTTCACCGTCTCCTTGTCTACCAAGTGTCTCACTGTCTGTGTTTCATTACGTACAACTTTTGTGGCTTGGAGTCAGTATTTCGCTGCCTGTCTACAACCTGTTTAGTGTTTATTTTCTATAGATTTTTTCATCTATTTCCTTAACTTAGTACATACCACGTTTATCTATTTTCTTGTTTTTCAATTTCTGTAGCCACCCCAACAAAAGTATATATTTATCAATCAGAATGTCTACCTCTTTCCTTTTACTTACACATTACTACAAGCTCAACTGTGATGATCACAAACTGGGGGCTCAATTAATGTTTTCCCCCCTATCAAGAAATATCTTGATAGTGGAAAACAAGAGGAAAATTCAGGCCTGTGAATTAGGCTAAAATTAAAAAGGATATGTTTGGTCTTTTTATATATCAGTAAATATTTAATTAAATTACGAGTAAGTAATGATCTGTTTCTCAAAGAAGCAAGCAATCAGAAAATGAAAATGTTTGTAAGATGAAGCCACAAACAGTTGATGAATGGTTGTTGTTTCTCAAAAATCTCTTCTTTTTTCTTAATTCAAAATTTTTCTAGTGTTGACGTTTTCAGAAAAAGAAACTATTTTTCGACAGATTTTTCATAAATTAAAAATAAATTTTCCTGTATCTTGCAGAATTTCATTGTTTTTTAAAATTTTTGTATTTGCTTAAATAAAATGCTACTTAAAGTTTTTAGTTAAATGTCATTGTGTGCACACACGTGTGTATGTGTTGAGATTATATAAAAATAATTTAGTGTTTTTTATTTACTGTTTAACGCGGATATTTTGTTGTGTAAATTGATTATGATTGTGCCCAAGTTAAACATAATTTCTCATTTTGAAATCAACATTTCTTTTTGCAATATCTAGATAAGGACATAGTGTAATAAAATTGCAATAAGTGAAATGTCGGGGGGATTACTTTGTTTCTTGATACATTTTTACATCTTTTAATTTGACAGTTAGTGTCGATATAAAAATATCTGAAAAACTGAAAAATATTGCAAAAATTAGATTAGAAACCGCTATTCAAGTTTTTCTTGCCTAAATCCTCTCTATTTCCACCATTTTCTGGCTAAAAAAAAGTAATAAAATCATATTATATAACATTGTATGGTTGAATTGAATGTATATTGAACATTATATCTTTTACACACACAAGAATTCTGGTGTGTGTACTGCAGTCTCTAAAGAATACACTCCACAGCAAGAATTCATTTAAACAAGTTGTTAAAAATTTAACCGACTGTTTATACTTTTTTATAGTATTTTTAAGTTTCTATTTAAAAATTAAACACACAAATTTGAATTTAAAAACATATATTATAACATTATTGTTTCACATGTAGAAAGTATGGGCCATAAACCTTGTATATTGTCTTACTACTTGAAGCATAATGTGTGTGTGTGTAAAGTGTTTAAATGTGTATTATTAAAAATGGAGTTGTGTGTTTTCTTTGACCAATAATTATATCGCCAAAGTAGCTAGATAGAAATATGCAGTTCTTTCTTTTTTAATTTGTGTGGTGTTGTATACGTCCATTTATCTTTTTGTCGACAGATAATATGTATAATAATTATTTTTTACTGTGATGACGACGAGGGCAGTCGCCCTTCTTCTTTAGTTAATAGACCCCCACATTCATTCCTCCTATGTAATATATTTGGATGTTTTTCTTTTTCCTTAGTCTTTTTGAGTTAAAGTAATTCTCATTCCTGCCCTTTTATTTTTTTTATTTATTTTTTTTATTTTACGACTTTTCTACCCACAAAAATCTCTTATTTCTTTTTTTTTTCTCCCTCATCGTCGATCATCCTTGCCATTTTTCACCCACAACCATGCGTGTGTGATTTTTCGGTCCTCAATTACTGTTTTTCGTTATCAAACGAAATCACCAGGAAGAGGAGGAATTATATAGCGATAAAAAGAAAAAGAAAAAAAGAGTTGAGCGTGGAAACGTCGAGACTTGAGTGGATTAACAAGCACATGGCTCGACAAACAAAAGGTTTTATGTCATTACGAAATAAATATTAATTTCTTTAGAAACATTTCTTTTTATTTATTACAAAATCTGCAGCTGTTATGAAATAATTTGACTAAATGGGTTCAAGTTTCAAACCTAACAGAAAGCAGCCGTTTTAAACAACCAACGACTGTGTGTAGTCAGTCACAACTCGATTTTCCCATTTTTGGCCTTCTCTCCCATTGTACCCGTTTAAATAAAAATGAAGTGGATCATCGTGTTTTTAAAAAAAAGAAAAGGATCTTAAAAGAAAGCAAAAATGTTTCTCTCTACTAATTTAAATGAATAATAATATTGTTGTGTGGTATAGATGATGATGATCCAGTCTAACAACAACAGCCAATCCTGCTACTACCATCATCTGGAGCTCTTTCTCTCTCAAACAACCTTTCTTCATTTCCTCTTCTTCTGGCTTGTCGTCTTTCACGACGACTTGCTCGAGTATTTTTCAATCATTTCCTTTATTATTCGACATTATTTCTCTTTCTCTCATTATTCAACAACACCACCTTTAAATCTCTCGCCTCGCACTTTGCAAAAAAACAAAAAAAAACACGAACTTTAAATATCACAAAAATCGTTTTTATTTCTTTTCCCATCACAAACCTAAAAGAAGAAAAACCGCTGTATTTTTCGTCCTAAAGACGAAAAGGACAGAAAAAAATGCAAGAAGACCTATTTTCATTTGTTGACCACTGATAACAACGTTATGGTTAAATAAGGAGTTTTAATTTTTAACACCTAATGAAGCACCTGCAATCAAAATTATTATTATCATTATTTCGATGTGGTCAATTGTTTTTTTTTCTCATTCTTTATTCGCCATAAAAATAATAGATGTGTCCGTAAACATCTTTTTAAATAGACATTATTACGGACTACGTAATAAAATGTTTTTTTTTTTATTACTTTTTTTTTTGTTGGTGATGATTTGAAATCTAAATTTGCTATTATTATTGTTTGGGGTTGTCTAAAGTCAAAAAAAGTACTTGCCTCTTTGCCAAAAAGAACAAAAAACGTTTCTTTTTGGTTTCACTTTTTTAAAAAGATTTTTATTATTTTAATTTTTTTTAATGAAGGAAACGTACCTTGTGTAGTCTCTCTCTCTAAGTCGATTTGTTATATACGAATATTACTACAGTCAGTTCTAAATAAGAAACATTACTTCTTCAACAGTCTACTATACATTTTTATTTAGAAACGTTAAAAAAATGCCCTTTTTTCTTCTCGTCAATGAAAAATAAAAATACCTTTCTTTTTCTTTTTTATTCTCTGCTACTAAAACATATGTGGCCTCATCATCATTTTCCTCCTCAGAAACACCTTGTTTTTATTAAATGAAAATCCATTTTTAGATTTTATTGTGTATTCTTAGACATTCAACGAACTCAACCTTGTCCATTGGCGAAATTAATTTTCAACTTAAAACGAAAGAAAATATCCTTAAAAAAATAAAATCTAGTTTAAATTTTATAAAAATCCATCCTCCATCTAACTAATAAATAAAATATGTATTTTTGTTACCGGTTGTATATTGTGTGACGACGGTAACGAGATATTTACTGTGTAGTTTGAGCTGTACATCAACCATTTTTGCTCAAGATACTTTTTTATTTTATCTGATGTATAAAAATTGATTCATTGTTCATAACACTACAGTCAGTTCACAAAATAATCACATTTTATTTTTATTATATTTTTAAAATAGATTAGTTTCTTTTTGGTTCAGTAAAAAATATTTTTCAGTTTTTGAAATGTGCCAACCCAACACGTTTTTATGATTTTATCTTTGTGAACAGATGCTACACTTTGATTATGGATAATGATATAAACCTAAAAATAACTGAGATTAATTTTTATGAATTGTAGTATACTTTTATTTACAAAGTAATTTTAATAATTTCTACCGTTATCATTTAAAAACTAATTTATCTTTGTTTTTAGGTTTCTTTTCTAGGTATTTTTAGTAGCAAATAATTTTAAACCCAGACAACAGATTAAAATGGTTGTGTGAGTATAAGCATCAGGTAACACTACTCCCATTCCCAAAAGTGGGGGGGGGGTTTAAAGAAAATGGTAGATGGTTGGAAGAACACTTCAGACAAGACAATCCAAAACAATTAGCAAGATAAACTATTCTTACTTATTGCTAATAATTATGTAAGAAAGTTACCCATGTCAGTGTATGTATGTATGTACGTACGTACACTCAAATGGATAAATATAAATACATGTACATGTAAGTGTTCAAATATATATATATATATATATATATATATATATATATATATATATATTACTTCAAAAGTTATAGAGGGTACTTCATATTTGAAATAGATGCCCTATTTTAATTTCTTGAACAGTGTGTATTGTGTCAGCTTGCAAATTCTAGAAATCATAGAAAAGAAAATGCATTCCCCAACAAGGATCAAACCTGTGTCCTCTTCTGTAGGAGAAACCATCATTTGATCCAGCATGCTTTACCACTTGGCCACAGACAAAATCACAACAAGCAAGGTGCTATTGTCCCCTTTTTATTTCAAATATGATGTATCCACTATAATAACTTTTGAAGTAATAAAAATGTCAAATTAAAAATAGATCCATTAATTCTTTGGAAATATATAGAGATGATGTATGTAAATCACAGTAGATATGTAAGCAATAAACGAGAATAAACATTTAGTATATATTGTTTTAATTATTCTTTGTTGAGGTGAATACCATGGTTCAATTTCATAATTAGAATCTATAAATATTCATGTCATTACAAAGACAGTTCAAGTTTAAACCTATGAGTGAGCATCTAGATGCTAGTTATTAAAATTTACAGTATTTAAAAGTATGATAATTTTTTTTTTTAACCTGTTAGGCTTGAAATGAAAGAAAAACAAAAATACTATCTAATAAAAAAAAATGTCAACCTTATGCTACCTTTCATTGCATGTACACAAGCATTAAGAAAAATTTAATCATGCAAGACATCTTAAATTAGGATTTTCAGTTTTGGCTGTTGGTATCACAATGATAAATTTATCTTACATTTTAAAAATGGAAATAAACTGCAGAGAAATATTGGCAAACATTGACCTTTGTGCCCACAAGAAAAATTAGTGTCAAAAGGATGGTTTTCCCATTGACATTGTTATTATTTTAACTACCTTCATTCTTCAGCAAAATGTTTATTGTTTTAAAAAGCAATTATTAAAATTGTAATAAAACCTGAACATATGAAAAAGTGAAGTTATTGAAGTTTTTATTTTGTTCTTGAGAATTTGCAACAAACCATATAAAACACTATAGATTGTTTATTTACAAGAATAAATTTTATATTTACAACATTATAAAAACTAATACAATATTTATCATTTATCAATTCAATAGAGAAATAAATATGAAAACATTTACTATATTATTAAAATATGTGAACCAACTATAAGGAAATTCTTATTATTTACCATTTTATAAAGTTCAAATCAATTGGCAATTATCTGACGTTTTGCCAAACATTCCAATAATTAATAAATAAATGGTGTAGATTATTTTTGCTGTAAATTCTCAAGAACAAAGAAAATGTATAAATTCACTTTCATATGTTTAGGTTTTATTCCAATTGTAATCATTGCTTTTTAAAACCATAAACATTACCAAAGTTAAAAGTGGCGTCATCAGAAAAAAACATCTTTTTCTCTTTTTTTTTTTTTTTTTTTTTTTTTTTTTTTTTTTTCAGGCATGAAGGACCATGTTTGCCAAAATATTTTTTTTCTTTCTTATTTTTGAGAAACATCAACATTTTTAGAGTTTATATTTTGTTGTCACTATTTACCTTTGTAGAATTTTTATTATATATATATGTTCAAATAAAATTTCAGTTTTCTACCTCTTTTCTTTGTTTCACAAAAATCTAAATTGTCACTTATCAATGTAGACCTCTTTGTCTAGAGTGTCATGTGTGATACACCCATGGGCAAATGGTCTGAAAACAAAGAAGTCCACAGTGCCATACCATGTTCCAGCCTTGTGTTTTGTTCAAAACTTTGTACTGAGCCCGAGGAATCCATTATTTTCTGTCACAACTTGAAATAAGTGGGGGTCACTTCCTTTATTGGCAAATGACATTCGAGGTGGATTTGTTTTTGAAATCTTCTGGCTTTTGCCTAAAGAGGATGGGCCTACAAGGTAGCAGTTGGTTGGAATTCCTCTTTTTCCTTCTTCTAGATTGGTTGCAGACCAAGGCTATAAGGCCCAATTTGTCCCGCTATTTACCCATAACTAAGGGGAAGAGATGACTTCATATCTTTTCCAATGGTATTAGCACATAAGTGAATGCAGTTAACTTGACTGGAATTCAAACTCGGCTCTCTGATTTCTCAATCTGAGCCATTATCCAATTCTTCCTCTGTTTCCCTGTAGATCCCCTATGACACTCAGAAATTAGAAAGCTAGCAATTTTCAAATCTGGACATCTGTCAGTCTTTGTCTATTGTTCTTGACTTTCCTTTACATGCTTTCACTATGTTCAGTCAGTGTGAAAATTGGATACAATTTACAAATACCAAAAATCAGAAATAGAAATTTAAACCCTAGTCACAATTTTTCCACTTTGTGTATATTCAAATAATAGAGAACAAATAAAAAAGGTGTCTTTAAAAAACACAAAATGATTGCTTTTGATATTTGTAAACGCTTCTTTTTTTAAAATTTTTATAAATCTACTCAAGCACTTTTTCTTTGTGATTTAATTCAATGATATCCATTTGCCTTAAGAAAACTTTAAATATAATCTTAACTTGAGCTATAAGTTTGGTTGGCAAAAACTTTAAATTAGATTTTGATATTGGGTCATGTTCCTTTTGAGGTTGGTTGCAGAAAATACATAGGAACACACTTGTGGGGATGGCTAGTATTCACTCGAATCAAGCAAAGAAATTTAAGTGGAACCCTAACGGTTATCCAAGCAGCAACTGAGAAGGCTTGGATCTGGCTCGAAAGTAATGATGAAAGTCAGAGAAATGATCCCTGAAAGAATGCAAAGTAGTTGACAGGCAGGGTACGTAGTTTATTGTCATACCCAGGATTAAAGATTTTATGAAGATGCTGCCAAAATGTATCTTGTAGTCCCAGACTCATAGAACAAAAATTTATAGTTTTTAAGACTAACCTGTCTGTAGCCTCTTGGAAATTTTCAAATTTAGAACATCAGTTATTTACTACAGAGTAGAGGAAATTGTGGAGGATCAGAATTACTCAAATTTATAAAAAGATGAAGTAATTTTTCTGTTAGTACAAAGCAGAAATTTAAGGAAATGTCATTCTTTGTCAATTCTTGATATTAAGACATTTTAGATGATTAAATTATTATAAGTGCAAAGCTGACTACAAGAGGAATGGTATTTCTATTTGGTTTGGAATGAAGACAGTCTTAGATTGCTGTCTCACTGTCTATATTATGTCAACAAAAGAATTATTATACAGTGATACCTCAGCTTAAGTCATTTAAAGTTAGGTTATTTTCTAAGATACGTCATTTTTTTCTTAAGTATTGTATGGAAAAATAAAACTCGCCTTATATCGTTTTACTCAAGTTTACATCGTCTATTAGAAATGTCAAAACACTAAAATAACAATAAACACATAAAATCATATTTAAATAAATTTTAAAATTATATATATATATATATATATATTTAGCTGGATTGATGTGAGTTTGTGAACATGGGTTTCACATCAATCCAACTAAATATGTTAGCTCTATCACTGATATTGGGCACTTTCCAATAAGTACCATGCATATATAATATATAAATAATATATAATAAAATTGCATACATATATATATATATATATATTTAGTTTACGAAAAACTAGGTAATCCGTATGGTTTGACCCAAGGAGGATAAAATCCAGAGAGCTCAATGTAAATCAGAGCTAATAATTTAAATAAAAACAGATTACTTTAAGGTTCCATATAATAAATTATTTCACCACAGCCCCTTTAAAGGACAGTGGATCATCAGATTTATTTCCAAATGCTGAAATGAAAAAATGAAAATAAATTTACACATTTATGATGGGCAATAATAAGGAAATTAACGAAGTGGGAGCAGTGTAGGGGGTAGAGAGACAGCATTGAGTTAGATGTAACATTTCTATTGTTTCAAATTTAAATTTTCGCTGAAATCTAGACATTGACACGTTAAATCTGTTAACGGAAGTTATATCTTGATATGGGAGGGAGATAGAACAAAAGAGCATAAAAAGAAAAAAAGAGAAAAAAGAGAAAGAGGTTGTGATAAAGTGTCATTACCTTCCATTCGGAGCAGTTACCATGAAAGTATTTGTAAAAAAGACAGAGGGAGGCAACGGCACATCTGTGAGAGAGCGACTGCAGATGAGATGCCAGATCAGGGTCAATTACATTGCATATCCGTCTCTGGATCTTATCAAGAACCTTGAGACAAACAGAAGGGGTACTGAACCATATATGGCAGCTATACTCCATGCAAGGGCGAATGATTGATTTGTAGATTTGAAGGATCGACTCCACCGAGAAAAATTTCCTGGCACAGCACAGGGAGCCAACTTTCCTTGTGGTGGACAAAGCTATTGATTTTCTAAGTTTCATGATTAATAATGAACCCTGTGGTTTTCAAAGATCTTGTTGGATTTCATAGATTGACACTACAGAATGACAAAGAACTTTACAAAATAACAGAAATTACCTCACTTGAAGATTTCCAACAGCAGCAACAATTAAAATGGATAGAATATGTAACTTGAAGTATATATAATGACATAATCAAGATGTAGATTTTCCACACTACTTTAAACAAAAGGTTAGGAAGGAAACCCCTATCAATAGTAGAAAGGGTGATAACAGACTTAAGAAACCAATTTTTTTCTGAAAAATTGTTTTAATAGAAAAATTTTATAAATTTCAACTGAGAGAATGCTAGCTGTTCAGTTGATGAATGCCAAATGTTTCCTTGTAAGGAAATGGCTAATCTCACCATTACCATTCCTTTATATTTAAATAGTCATAAGGTATAAAATAAAAGGACATTGAAATAAGTAATTTGCAAAAGTTGTAGCTGGAAAAAGCTAATCTATTATTTCTACTGTTTACTTCCAGTCTTCTCAAATCTTCTGGTCTTTGCTACCAAAACAGACAAGTGACATTTGTTACAATTTACTTAATTCTATGCAATTTGCTTCAAGATAATATTTGGTTAGAAATGTAAATAGTTTCTCTCAAGTAATCGGCACTCACAATTTCAGTTGTGAGTCCCTCGCATTGACTTTACCTGCTCATTATGACACTTGAACTTCCCATTGTTGCTCTCTCTCTGTTTTACCCTTTGGCAGAGCCGACCAGATTTGAAGCCTTTTCTCTGTCTAAATGAGAAAGAGATAGGTGGCATGGCTCATCTGGTAAAACTCCGTAACCAGCTCAATTTGTTTTGTATAGAAGGAGCTGCATTGTGAACCTGAAAGACTCACTGGCGATTAACACAAAATTTTGGACAGGAGCGGATAGGAAACTTATTTCTAGTGAGAAATACTCTTTATTCTGATTTAAATCATTTATTTATCTAATGCCGCTTTCCTATCATCCTCATTTTTCCTTTTATATGCTTGTAAAATCCAATATCCCTATAGCTGTGTATATTTTCAAAGTGCCTATTGATAATCAATGGAGGTAACTTTTAAATTAAATGGAAGCTTATGGCCAAATCACATTGAAACACCGGTTCCCATATGCTCACCGAAGTTAAGCAACATTGAGCCTGGTCAGTACCTAGATGGTGACCTTTTGGGAATACCAGGTGCTGTAAGCTTGGATGTGCAGCTGGTGTACTAAATAATGGCTTGGAATTGTTAATTGGAGAGCTGAGCTCCAATCCCTTTTGGGTGCGTTATATTCACTTATGTGTAAATGCCCTTAAGAAAGGCATGAACCCACCTCTTCTTCCCCAGTTATGGGTTAATTAGTAAGATTTGTATCACTGAACCATTATTATATAAAAAAAAACTTCTTAGAATCTAAAAATACTCCCTAGCTTTAAATAACCTGAAAGGGTTGATAAACCATAACAAAACAAATTCAATCAATTAATTGAAGGGATTGTGATTGAGCTTTGTTCATCTTGGCATATCAAAATAAATAAATTCTTCTTTGGAATGCTTTGTCTTTGGTTTGCTTTCAGAGCTAAACAGTCAAGTAACACTTTGTATTTTAATACTTTGATTCTTACTCTTTTGCTTGGTAAGCTGAGATTATGCAATAACAGTTATTCTATTATTCTTGTATACTTTCAATAATGGTATCCCAAATTTCCAGGAACCGGTTCTATGAAGGCAGATAATCTTAAGAACCTATTCTGCTTATTTTCTTTTCAATCTGAGACTGGAAACAAAACCACTTTATAGTATCAAAAAGAACAAAATCATTTTGATAATTTAATAGAAAATATTTATTAAGATATTTCCAGATTTCCAGATCTGTTCAGAAGTACGATGCTTTTTGACTCTAGTGTCATCAGCTGGGTTTATGGTTTCTTAGCCAAATTTGAACTGAATCCTTTTTAGTCTGAAAGATCCAATGGAAGAGTTATCAAATTTATGACCAGGCCACATTTTTAACTTCAATATGATTTCTTTTGTCAGAATAAATTATGTTGATCACAGAAAACCCTCTTTTAGCCTCCACAGAACTTACAGCAATGGTATTAGCTATTATATATCGGCTATTATTTTAAGATAATCCAACAACCAGTTCTCTAAGCTTTTATAATTTTAAGAATTGGTTTGCGCTGTTTACTTCCAAATGAAGAATATACACAATGTTATGAATTAAAATACCAATGGTAATCAATGGCAAATTCCATTATTTTTCATTTGTTAAAATAGTTATTACTCCCCCCCCCCCATTTTTGTATTTTTTCCTTTTTATGTGTGTCTGTTCTGTATACAATGATTAAGTTTTGTACCTCCAAGATTTTCAAAAACAGAAATGTTGCATAATTTTCCTAAATGGAAAAAAACTGTTACCAAAATGATCTTCTATGTGCCGTGTCCCTTCAGGGCATTCTCCACAGTTTCTGGTCTTTTGTAGCTCTTAGTAAATTTTATTTTTTTTTATCTTTCCTAATCTCTGTTCTGTCATCCATTTACACATGTTCATTAAGCTATGCACTGTTTTTCTCTGCACCGCTTCAATATGTCTTGTGAGTATCAAATTTTCCAAGTCCTCTTTCCTCATGATGGGCCCTAGAAATTTCAACTCCCTTCTTCTGATCCTAAGTGTAAGTGTCTTTTCTGTTTCCATTTTCTCTAAAACTTTATTGCTCACAGCTTCTGTCCATGATATTCTCAGCATCTTTCTGTAGAACCACTTGCTTCAAGTCTCTCTATCTGTGAGAAGATTGCCCAGCGTTCACGACTATAAGAGAGTACCGATATTACATAATTGTTCAGTACTAAGAATATTGGAAATTCTTTGGGAATAATTGTAGTTAAAAAAATATTAAAAATAGAAAGATTACTTTTCCCTTTTTTTTTTTTTTTTTTTTGCATCAAAGTTTGAAATAGTCACCATTTTTTTTTTTGTTTAAATGACTTCATTTTTTTGTATTTTGTATTGATTTTTTTTTTCAAAGGCAGTCTGTTAGTAAGCAGAAGGAAAAAAGTATCTACAGATGGAATTTTTCTCTAACCAATTGCTCAACCATTCTCGATGGTCAAGCACAACCAGTTGAGAATAACAAAAATGCTCACCTGGTGTTTAATTAACTCTCAAGTTACCTTTTTAGTTTCATTTTTCTATTTATTACTGCTTTTAGAAATTTTTTTTTTTAGCTTTGTCATTTTTTATGACTACATTTCAATGACTCTTATCTTTTGGTAGTCTTTAAAAGTCATGACTATGAACATATCAACTCAATAAATGAGCACATCAACTTATTGAACACT
The DNA here is from genome assembly GCA_964036315.1 of Acanthosepion esculentum. NCBI lineage: Eukaryota > Metazoa > Mollusca > Cephalopoda > Sepiida > Sepiidae > Acanthosepion > Acanthosepion esculentum. The sequence goes on from OZ038515.1 coordinate 75,497,146, forward strand.
AAATGAGCATTAAATGAGCACATCAACTTATTGAACACTAAATGAGCATTAAATGAGCACATCAACTTATTGAACACTAAATGAGCATTAAATGAACACATCAACTTATTGAACACTAAATGAGCATTAAATGAGCACATCAACTTATTGAACACTAAATGTGCATTAAATGAACACATCAACTTATTGAACACTAAATGAGCATTAAATGAACACATCAACTTATTGAACACTAAATGAGCATTAAATGAGCACATCAACTTATTGAACACTAAATGAGCATTAAATGAACACATCAACTTATTGAACACTAAATGAGCATTAAATGAGCACATCAACTTATTGAACACTAAATGAGCATTAAATGAGCACATCAACTTATTGAACACTAAATGAGCATTAAATGAGCACATCAACTTATTGAACACTAAATGAGCATTAAATGAACACATCAACTTATTGAACACTAAATGAGCATTAAATGAACACATCAACTTATTGAACACTAAATGAGCATTAAATGAACACATCAACTTATTGAACACTAAATGAGCATTAAATGAGCACATCAACTTATTGAACACTAAATGAGCATTAAATGAACACATCAACTTATTGAACACTAAATGAGCATTAAATGAACACATCAACTTATTGAACACTAAATGAGCATTAAATGAACACATCAACTTATTGAACACTAAATGAGCATTAAATGAACACATCAACTTATTGAACACTAAATGAGCATTAAATGAGCACATCAACTTATTGAACACTAAATGAGCATTAAATGAGCACATCAACTTATTGAACACTAAATGAACACATCAACTTATTGAACACTAAATGAGCACATCAACTTATTGAATACTAAATGAACATATCAACTTATTGAATTAAGATATATTTATAATGATATAGTTTATTGAAATTCGTTGAAATATCCTGTTTATCTATGACCCTATAAACTTATTGCCTTGATCCCCCATCCTGCCGTTCTTCTTTTTATCCTTTCCTCCCGCCACTATACACAATCTTTTCCCTTACTTACACTCTCTGTAGCCCCTTGCATACTAGTGGCACTCCCGCCTTGCTTGGGGTGAATTGCTTAAAAAAAAAACTTATTGAACATTTATTGAACACTAAATGCTCTGATAAAACCAGCCTTAAATCCTGACAAGCATATTTCTCTATTTGTGATTGGCATTTTTGTCATGAAACAACTGAAAGGTCAACTCGTTTAAACTTAGATGATGAACAGACCAAATTTAGCATAAATTGCCCTACGAGACTGCTGCTGTGTATATTGACAGAGAAGGCCAGGAAAATAGATGCCACTTGTTGTTATATATTGTGTGTATGTGTGGGTGTGTGTCTTTTATAGTAGTTCTTTGAAGTAAAGTTTAATTATCTACTCTGTATGTTCAGATTGGAACAAAGGAAAAGAAATGGGATCTCTTTTTTGATCTTAGTTTTTTATTTTTTGGTGCACCATTTCTACTAATATTTTGTTTTTAAGAACAATTCCAACCAGTCGTAAGTGTTCTGGTGTTTTCAGTATTTCTGTTGCCAATTGACACTTTTCAAAAGGTCAACTTTAAGGGGTATTAAGCTTTCATAGTTAAATTACTTGGGCTTCCCCTATTTCTCAGGAATGTACTTCTCAACTATTTGACTAACATCGCTATCTTTTGTGCAGCCTATAAGGTTTGTCTATCATCCAGTTTGCACTCTCTTCTGGTCTTTTGAACAGGAATTGAGGTTTATCTCTTGTTTCATGTTTTGGATTGGGTTTCCAGTTCCTTCTAATGTCGACTTCAACTTCCAATGTCTCCACCTAAATTCTGAAATTTTATTTGTTATTTATTTACTTTTTTCTTTTTTCCCCCAATTGGAATGAATAAGGCTTGGTTTGTTTATCTGGTTCACACTCCTTCCTAGTTTTTGAACAGGAGTAGAGGTTTATCCCTTGTTTCCTGTTTAGAATTTGGTTTCTTGTTCCTTCTAACGTCTTTTCCTTCACTTCCACTTCCAACAGCCCCTTGCGTCTTAGTGTCGTTATCACCTTGTTTGGGGTGAACTGATTAATATAAACAAAACATTTGGAAATGATTAGTGCCTGTTTTTTTTGGGGGGGGGGGTGCAATAGAAAAATCTAGATTAATGGTGTGTGTCAGTTTGACATATATTTTTTATATTGTCTATTTAACTTTATTACCTTTCTAATTACAGCCTCTATTTTTTTTTTCTTTTTCTTTTTTAAAGAGATCACAACCTTGTATCTCTGCTTCCATTCTAACACTTGACTATCCTGTTGTAACTATTATCTCGTATCATATAAAGAACATCCTTTCACCCTAAAGTTTATGAAAGATATTAAAACAAAAACAAACTTAGTAGCAAGCTGTAAAAGTGAATTTTATCTTGCCCTTAAGCAAGGATCATCACAAACAGATGAGATTAGTTATTAGTGCTGTCAAATCCTTTTAATCACATACATTTATAATATGAGACGTGATAGACATTTCAATATTAAGACTTCAGTCTTTAACTGCTTCTGCATTTAAACATTGCTTCAGTTTATTTTTAAAACAGATTTTGAATGTCTTACTAAAATTTAATTTTAGAAGTTCTTGTTTGGATCAGGATGTGTGGGTGGTGTAATGAAGAGTGGCTCAGAATGAAAAATTGGAGAGCTGACTTCGAATTCTGGTTGGGTCAGTTACATTCACTTATGTGTAAATAACCTTAGGAAAGGTATGAATCAATTTCCCTCCATCTATGGGTTAAATAGTAGAACTAGTATCTGGAAAAATCATTGTTGTCCTCAAATTGTTCATGCAATTTTTTTTTTAATTGCTATCTCCCCATGCAAGGCAGTAAAGCCAATAAAACACAAGGGTGATGGGGTGTGGAGGAATTAGGAACAGAAGCATTAATAATGAGTGGAAAGAGAAAAAGAGTAATCAGGAGGACAGTAGATAGCAATTGACATTGCATTTAAATTTTTGCAGATAAAAGTTGGCTGGAAAGCATGGAGCCGGAAGGGAGTTCCACAAGTGAGAAGTGTGAGAAAAGAAACTGTTATGGCTACATCTAGTCAGCTCAACTTTCAATTGATGAGATCTTGATGCCAGTCTAGTACTGTGCTTAAATTCATGAAGTCTAGGTACTATAGCAAAGAGCTCATCAAAACAATTACCATAAAAGTATTTTTAGAAAAGGCACACAGAAATAACCTTACAGCAGTAGATTGTTCTAGTTCCATGTGCCATACCTCTTCTGGATGTCTCAGTTATCTCCTTTTAACAAGTTTTGTTCACCACTGTCGTGGCCACGTATTGAACTCACAACTCTTTAACTCAAGTCACTGGACCCAATCAACGCTTTTATCCACTGGGCCATGTGTACTTGACGACAATCTACATTTGTGGACGTAATAAAGGTTTTAGTTCGAAATTCCAATCACCTGAAGAAGGCCAGAGTGTACAAGAGCCGAAACATCATGAACATGACAATAAAGGTGAGGAATGAAAATAATGCAATATTTACTTGAAAAAACAAATTATTCTTGCAATCCAAAATGTTTTGGCTATAAAATAACCCACAAAGAGTTGATAAACCATCAATAATAAATCAAATCAAATCTCCATTAATCACATGGAATATATAGAGAAAACTTAGATAAAAATTCAGCTAATGATTATATATCAAGCTACAGACTTTTTGATCTACTCTTGTATATCCGAATGGAACTGCAATCCATTAAAATTATTCTCCCATGTAAATACAAAGATTTATAAATATCTGTTTATAACAATCTATGCCTGTCTATAGTCAATACATACATCTTTTATAAATTGGGATATTCAGTTGAAGAATAAATTACAATTAGTATTTTACTGTTTACAATTTCCTTCATGAGAATGAAGATCAGGGAATTTCTGAGAGAAATATGAATTCTGATCAATGCTTTTCAAGGAGACATGAACATCACTTCATCAAGGATTAAAAATTTGCATTTTGAAGGTCACTTTTTCAAGAAATCATAGCCCACATTCTGAACCCTTTTTTTTTCCAAATATGTATGAACTCTGTTTCTTAACCTTTAACATATTGGAGATGATTTTGCTTGCAAAGTGACTCAGATGAATGAATGATAATGTGTTTGAATTTTGCAGTTGTGTTGTCATATCCTGCTATGGCAACAGAAAACGACCATTAATGAAATTAAGTAGTTTCAGTGGAGGAATCCTGAAAAACGATGTAGTGGAAAGCAAAGTGTTAAAGGTTAAGGAATCATAATTTACACTTTGAACACCACTTCCCCAAGGAGTCAGAATTCAAATTTTGAACCTTACTTCTTCAAGTAGTTACTGCATAGATTTTGGGGCTTTCACTTCTTCAAGGAGACAGACTTCACATTATGACCCCTAATTAATTTTTAATTTTTCAAGGATACATGAAAACCTACTCCTTCAATTGAATTGTTCTTTTATTGTTCTCTCTTTAATAATGTTTTTCTTTTTCTCATATTCTTTCACACTCAGTAACCCCTTGTGCCTTAGTGACTTTATTGCCTTGGTTGGGGTGAAATGATAAAAGAAACACGGTCCCTATTTTGGTCTCCATTTCTCCAAAATGTTGTAGCCTGCATTTTTCCTACATTGCCTGGAGTAAAATGATAAAAAATAATTCACATTTAACTTAATTTTTTCAAAAAGATATGACCCCCATTTTGTTTGTGTGTATTTTGAAGGAATTATAGTCCACATTTTGATTTTGAGCATCATTTCTTTAAGGAGACCTTCAAGGCATCGTAGCCCGCATTATGGTCCCCCACTTCTTCAAGGCGTTGTAGTTTTTGTTTCCACTTCTCCAAGGTATCTTAGTTTGCATTTTGGTCTCCCACTTCTCCAAGGTGTTGCCATCTGCATTTTGGTCCCCCACTTCTCCAAGGTGTCGCCATCTGCATTTTGGTCCCCCACTTCTTTGAATTACAGTCCACATTATGAACCCTATTTTGTAAGGAAAGCATGAAACTCTCTTCTTCAATAGGTTAAACGCTATGTTTAATGGTGGACGAGTACGTCGTGTAGTGATTATCAGTGCAGGAAGTAGTATTGCCATGTCAATTTCAAATTTTGCATTAGAAAAGATATGAATTCATTTCTTCCTTCAGCTTTAGGAAAATAGCAGGGTAGATTAGATTCTCATGTTTTGATTGGCAACCAGGACAACTCTGAATCCCAAACTGTTTTGGTGTGAAGCTAGAAACTGAAGCCTGTAAAAACTTACTTGCTATGCAAACTATATCAGCAAACCCTAGTGTGATGAGCTTGTGGCCGTAGCATGGTGGAGTTGTGGCTCTCTACTTCATGGAGACATCTACAGGGTTAACAACAAAAAAGAGTGCTTTAACTTCACTTTTTCAAAGTAATGTCATCCTTATTTTTTCAGTGTGTCTTTGTCCACAAATTGAACTGCGCTTCTTCTACTCCATCTTTTCCATGAGTTGTGGCTCTCTACTGCTTCCTGGGGTCCACATAATTTGTTTATTTATTTTGCCTTCCCCCTAAAAATGTTATATTGATTAATCTTCAAAAACTAGTCACCTTTTTGCTTACAAGGTGTTGATGATGATGATGATTTGACTTTCAAAGTAAATGCTTTGTATTATTTAGTTGTGAAGTGAACATGTCTCTTAGGGATGCAATCACTTAATATCGTTTACTCCTGTTTTCTTTTTAAATCTGCTGACTTGTCACCAGCATCACACCATTACACATTATATCACTTGTTTTGTATACTGAGGACGATTATTAGCTTTCATTATTCTCACACACACACACACACACACACACACACACACACACATATATAGTCATCCATGTGGCTAGACATGTGATTGCCTCAAGCCAAGAGCAAAACTCGACCAATTTGACATCAGTTGGAGACTCTCACCCCTAGGCCATTAGCTCACATTAGGGAGGGAGAAAGGGAATTTTTAACACATTATATATGAGATATAAGCATTACTGACTGCCAGAGGACTCAATTCATAGTGAAAAGCTTAGCATTAATCATCAGCAGTAGCCGACAAATTCCCTTTCTTCCAAAGTGCTCAACCCACAAAAGGGAGCGTATATAGTCATCCAAATACACACACACATAATTATCCTTCACCGGTCTATATAATCAATAGCTCTGTTTTCTTAACACCAACACTATATGCGCAATATATATATATATATATATACAAGTTGTCCCAAAATAATGTATACACTCTTTGAATCGTTATAACTTATTCAATTTATGTATTTTGACTTGTAAATAAGATTATTACAAGAGAAAGAATACACATTTAAAGAATTTGAGAGTAAAATATACAAAAAAAACCCACAGAAAATTAACTTTAATAAGATAAAAGCGACTTGGGGCAATAGCAGAATGTTCATATAATGATGAGTTCACATCAAGTGCTCAAACTGGTTGCCGTTCTGTTCAATACACTTTTCATATCTTGAAGAAATAGACCTACAAACGTCCAGTATCATTTCCTCTGGTATTTGAGCACATTCTTCTTCAATTGCTACTCTCATTCCAGCAATTGTTTCAGGTTTCCTGCTGTAAACATTGTCTTTTAGAAACCCCCACAAAAAGAAATCCAAGGGTGTCAAATCTGGTGATCTAGGTGTGTATTCAAATGTCCTTCCAATCCATCTGTTTTGCATATTTTCATCCATATAAGTTCCCACATGACGGTAATGTATTATTAACTATTAATATTTAAAGAGTGTATACATTATTTTGGGACACCCTGTATGTATGTATGTATGTATGTGTGTGTGTGTGTGTAATAATAATGGACTCAAAGTAAACCGCCAGAAAACCCACACACATGATTTGATTAAAGTGATGAAGGCTTCTGCAGAACCATTCACACTTTTTGGAACTATTGATACACTCAGTCGGTGCAAATAAATGCCGCAGACAATAGACGACGGGCTTTTCGTGTAAGAGTTTTCCATCTCCTAGACCAATTGTGTTCTATAACACTAAGGAGCTTGATCAGCCCTGGTAGACACTATTTGCCCATAGCTGGGACCCTAATAGGTGCTACCACCCCGGGTCAGGGCGGACCTGGGAACAACAGCAATTAGGTGATTCCACGCTCCTCCAATCTCCTGATGAGAAGACTTTCTGCCGGATGTAGTTTATCATCATACCCAGGACATTATATATATTTGTGTGTGTGTGTGTGTTATATATATATATATATATATATATATATATATATATATATATATATAAATAAATAAATAATGTGAGAGATTTAGAGGATGGGTGAAGACCAGTGCTGCTCGTTACCTTTAAAAATAATGTACAGTAGACAAGCAACAAAGGTACTATTTCTACCCAATGCCCCTATACATATAAAAAAAATTTTTTTATATATTGGGTATCAGAGTAAACCTTTCAAAATTAAATGTGTTGATATATTGCTATATATATATTTTAAATAATATTAATAAAATAAAATAAAGAAATATAAGATTATTATTAGAATATTTTATAATTATTATTATAAATGTTGTTGTTTTTATATATATATGTGTGTGTATGTGTGTGTGTATATATATATATATATATATATATATATATATATATATATATATAATGTGTTTTTAACGGTACAAAAATATATTATGGCATTAAAGGCAAGAAATTTTTTACCATAACTCCCACTTTTGTCCCCCACTCTCATACATACACGATCACTAAATTTTATTTTTTTTATTCCGGAATTATTTTTTCTGATTTCTTTTTTTGATGAATTGGATTGTAATTACGATTCTAATGTAATAAATTATAATCATAGAATATTAGTGTTTAAGCCTTTTTATTATATATATATATATATATATATATATATATATATATGCAACGTTTTTGAGTGGTTCATTACAATTTCTGGGTTGAATATATTTTCTTGTTCTCTGTGCTGTGTCCCTTCAGGAAGTGAGCAATCATGGCCCTCTACAACTTCCTATTCTTCATAGCTCCTAGCAATGTTTGTCTTTTTAATATCTCTCATCCTCCCTACTCTTTCATACAGTGACACAAGTTTGTTAGGTAGGTTGCTACCCTCTTCTGTCCCCCTTGCCTTCAGTATGTCTTGTGAGTGTCAAACTTTTCAGGTCTTCTTTTCTCATTGTATCCCTTTAAATTTAGTTTTGTATTTACTAACAGCTTGGTACACAAATAGTAAATTATTGGTGATCTCTTTGTTCAAAAAGCACAGTTTTTCCCTTGTCACCACTATTATTTTAACTACCTTCACTTTTTGGCAATGTTTAGAATTTTAATAAAACCTAAACATATGAAAGTGAATTTATACATTTTCTTTGTTCTTGAAAATTGTCAACAAAAATAATAAACACTATTTATTTATTAGTGTTTATTTACCGTATTTATTTATTATATTGTTTATTTGGATTGGTTGGCAAAACATTGACTAATTGCCAATTGATTCAAACTTTATAAAATGGTAAATATGAAGAAATATAATTTTAAGGTGTGCTATATTTAAGGGATAAAATGCTCAATATCAGAGAGCGTATGTAAATATAAATGTGAACATTGAAGTCAACACTCAGAGGCGATAGGCTGTTTCATGCTAGATGCAATTGTCAGGCGACCTGACAATTGTGTCTAGCATGAAACAGCCTGTCGCCTCTGAGCGTTGACTTCAATGTTCACTTTTATATTTATATTAAAATGGTAAATAATAAGGATTTCCTTTTAGTTGGTTCACATATTTTAATAATTAGATGAATGTTTATAACTATGAATGAAAAGGTGTTTTCATATTTATTTCTTTATAAATTGGTAAATAATAAATATTGCATTAGTTTTAATACAATTGTATTAGTTTTTAGAATGTTGTAAATATTAAATTATACTTGTAAATAAACTATCTAATAAATAGTGTTTAATATTTTTGTTGTAAATTCTCAAGAACAAACAAAATGTATAAATTCACTTTCATATGTTTAAGTTTTATTACAATTCTAATCATCGTCTTTTAAAACAAACATTGCTGTGGGATGAAGGTAGTTAAAATAATAGTGTTTTCAAGGGAAAAAAAACAACCTTTTGACATACCATATTTTTTGCAGCAATGGCAGTTAAAGATTACCAAATTATATTTATAAAATTGTCGTAACTATAAGAAATGAAATAATTTTAATAAATTTGTTGATAAAATTCATATAAAAAGTATGTAAATGGTCACAATAAGCCTATCTTGAAAGCTGTTGTTAATTCAGTTTTAACTGGGTGCTCAGTATAAATTGGACTTAGTATAATTATTATTAAATTTAAATTTGATTGGTTAATATTATTAAATTTAATTTGACTGGTCAATATTATTAAATTTAAATTTGATTGGTTAATATTATTAAATTTAAATTTGATTGGTTAATAGATCATTCAGTGTCAAAGCCTGTCCCTCTTTATTTTTATTATAGTTCCAATTTTAGTCTTTCTACACTAATTACCATCAAGGCCATGTCCATAATCTTTTAAATATTCCACACACACACACACACACACACACACACACACACACAGTCAATTGCTAAAACCTCCTGAAGAATGGCTGTTCTGGGCATGACGATAAACTACATCCGCATCCTGGGTAAGACAATAAACTACATCCAACAGCAAGGCCTCTGATCAGGAGGTTTTGAGGAGCATGGAACCACCTCTTAATTGCTGCTGTTCCCAGGTCCACCCTGACCCGGGGTGGTAGCACCTGTTAGGGTCCCAGCTATGGGCAAATAGTTATCACCCAAACTTGTGTAAAAATAGGTTTAATACCAGAAATACTTTGTAATAAAAAAATTATTACTAGCAATAATTTTTGAAGGAAAAATTATTATCAGCGATACTTAAAAAAAAAAAAATACCAATAATACTAACAGCTATACATTCTTAAGAAGTTGGATTGTACTCAAAAATATGAGTAATTGAAAAATGGTTCAAATATACATACACATTTTTTTCCAAACTATCGCTATGAATCTATTTAAAAAATTTTGTTGGCATTAAATGACCCACTGAGGTTTTGATATGCCTTAAAACAAAACAACCAACCAAACAACCTGAAGAATAGATTAAACAATTACAAAAAAGTTAATCTACAAACTGCCTCCCTGACATAATCAAGGGAGTTGCAGTCTGGGGAGTTAGGTGGCCAGATGTAAGGGGTGATGTGCTTGCAGAAATTGTCTGACAGCCATGATTCGGTTTACCTATTCATGTGGAATGATGCAGAGTCCAGTTGTCAGACATAGGGTCTTCAAGCAGTCACCATCTTGACCCAGGATAGGACTACCTCCTCAAGGCACTTGATGTAGGCTTCCATGTTCAGTTTGAGGCCCCCACCAACAAATTCAGGAGTTCTTCTCAGAACAATTGGAATGAGTTTTCCGAGCTGTCATACCTTCATAATCACCATTAGACTCATCCAACACTTTCCAAATTCTCTGCACTTCCCTCAGATTGACACCCAATCTGAAATGTTTGTATTGGAGCTTCCAGCATGAATGCCAAGCAGTACAGCATGCAATTTCCAAATTTCTGATGGAGTGAATTGCATCATGGTGCTCTTTTTCTCACAGATGGTGCCCAACTGACCCTACTATACTGTGCAGTTAACAAAAACAAAGTGTGCATGAGCAAAATTAAAAATGTAAAATGTTGACAATTTACCCATCGCACCCTGTATATAGATCCACGTTCTTTATAAATGAATAATAAGTCATCCATATCAACATTTTGAATAGATCTTTCATGTTGCTCACACTATGACATTGTTGTCTCGTAAGAGTGAGATCACCACACTCAGTGAGGAAATGCTTCACTGTATGTAGTATGTAACATGCTTCACATTCCAGCTACTCCTATGTGAGAGTATAAAAGAGTCTGTGATAGTTTTTATCTTTATTTATTTAGTTTTTAGTTTTTTTGTATCACCAAAACACAGTCAGGCCAAGGTGACTTTTTTTCTTTTTTCTTTTTTTAAAGTTTTCCTGAGTTCTTGTTTCCACCTAGTGTGGGCCTCACTTCAAACAATCTCTTGCAGATATTCTTCCAGTGCTTGGATTTTAGGAGTTTGTTAATTCTGGTGTTCAGAAAAACTTATGAGACCATAAACCAATCATTTGGGGCGGGGGACAAAGGAGACCATATTTAGTTAAATCCGTTGTGTGTGTGTGTTTGTCTATGTGTGCTTGAGTGGTTTCATGTTAAAATATTTCTGTCTAAATTTTAAGGAAAATTCTTACCAACATATTGTCTCAAATTGCTGATAGCTTATTATCATTTTGAGTTTTAATAAAAAAAACTTTTTGATAAAACAATCTTTAAATGTTTTTGTTAGTTTCTGGAGTTTTTTTTTAATTTAATATGGAAACTAGTTTTAAAATTGACTTTTCTGTATCAAGTGTTGAGCAATTAATTACAAGGTACATATAAACACTAAATGCTAATGTTGTTTTCACTTGATATCATAGACTGTTTGATAACAGTGCCGACAATATGTACTTTGTTTGACTGTCAGTAATCCAGCAAAATTTAAATGATACTGGATTAAACGATTACTGGATCATAGGTGGTTAGGGTTAGTTTTGGATATCTAATCTTTTTGTGCACCATATATTAGATTGGTTTTGTGAGGTGTGCCTTACCAGACTGGTTTTGTGAGGTGTGGTATCTTCCTTGGGTGCCTTACCAGACTGATTTTTTAAGGTGTGTTATCTTCTGTCACTTACCAGATCAGTTTTGTAAAACAAGGCATCTTCCTTAACATTCCCCCCTGAACTCTATGAAAATGGTTTTATTTTTACACTTGATTTTAAGCACCCCCTCATACACACTCAAAGTTTCTGGCTACAGACCTGCTAAAGTCTCTTCCAAAACATTCTCCCTGGGACCCTGCACAATTATCCAAGTATTCCTTCCACTTTTCAGAACAGTCTGTAAATCCTCTTTTGGGATTATCATCAGCTGTTGCATTGAATTCACCTTAATTTAGTCCTAATGAAAATTTTTATCTTTGAGAAATACCAAAAATTGGATTGTAACAGGGCTGACAGACCTAAACGAAGCAATCTTTACCAAAATCCTTGTACAAGATATGAAGAATTCATTTTCTTGGTCATTGAAAATGCAACAGTCACACAGTGCATAAGAACATTCAATGCAGTTTCACTGCTGACTGAGTAACCCCATGGGAGAGTATCTGTTTACATCTGTATAGTAAGATCTCTTCTGTTTGGTTACCAAGTTACATCAAGACTGTACAACCAGTTTTCAAGATATTCAAGATGTTTGGATATGTTCCAGACATAACTTGTATTCTTAGTGTTATATCAAGAACACTTACTTTGTTCATGAGTCAATGTATTAGCATTACTGTTAGTACTTTATAGCTAATGTTCGTTTAAGGTCTGTAACCGAGCAACATGGATTTTTTTATTTCTAAAAGTATCATTTTAGTTGTAACAGTTTTTTCTTTTAAAATTAAATATTAATTCAGAAATAATTTCATTTGGTACATTTATTTAACTGATTTAAATGTTTAAGTACTTGTAAAATCCATGTTACTTACAATGCAGAAATATCATCTCACTCCAAAACTAGACAGTGACTACTGTAAGATTTGAACAGAATCCAAGTGTAAGCATTGCCAATAAAAGAAGAAACACCTTTGCCAATTGATCCATACTGTCTACCCAACCCCCATCCTTCACCCCAAAATAACTACACTGAGTTGTCTGCCCTTTGTGTAGCTGCTGTGCAGACATGATGGTTGCATCATCAGATTCAATAACACTTAGTTGCACAGGCAAATTGATTAGCTTATTATATATCTGTATTTTACTCGCATATCTTTTCTCCTTCAAACAGTAAATAAGTTTGGTTCTTGATTAGAAATGGAGGAATCGCTAACAATGCAACTATCATTAACATTATATGTTGTCCTTATTCTTCTTCTGTAATGTATAATGAAAAAATACGTAAACTGATGTCTGACATAATATAACGCATATAAGATGTTGAAGCTTTAAAATAAACTCATTATTTATAATTTATCGTTTCTCTCTCACTATAAGAATTAAAAACAGCATATCTATCTAAATTTCTACCATAATGAGTTATCATTATTATTCAATAATGCGTTATCATTATTATTCAATAATGCGTTATCATTATTATTCAATAATGCGTTATCATTATTATTCAATAATGAGTTATCATTATTATTCAATAATGCGTTATCATTATTATTCAATAATGAGTTATCATTATTATTCAATAATGCGTTATCATTATTATTCAATAATGAGTTATCATTATTATTCAATAATGCGTTATCATTATTATTCAATAATGCGTTATCATTATTATTCAATAATGCGTTATCATTATTATTCAATAATGAGTTATCATTATTATTCAATAATGAGTTATCATTATTATTCAATAATGAGTTATCATTATTATTCAATAATGCGTTATAATTATTATTCAATAATGAGTTATCATTATTATTCAATAATGCGTTATCATTATTATTCAATAATGCGTTATCATCCTTATTCAATAATGCGTTATCATCCTTATTCAATAATGCGTTATCATTCTTATTCAATAATGCGTTATCATTCTTATTCAATAATGAGTTATCATTATTATTCAATAATGCGTTATCATTATTATTCAATAATGAGTTATCATTATTTATATTCAAACTGTCCCCATCTTTGTTGTTAACACTAAGTTTCGGCCATTGTACCCTCCAACTTTCATCAGGTGTATATCAAACTTAGTAACCTACAGGGAATTCTGAACTGAACCCTTTATTTCATCTATGGGGGTAGACTGTTCTCCTTCCACTGCCCATGTCTAGGGATATCTCATCTCATACTTATTTTTAGTACTTCTTAGTTATTGCTCACCCATTTCCACTGTGTCCAAACATACACTGCCTGGCCGAGTGGAAACAGGCAAGCAAAAACTGAGCAGTACTAAAAATAACATCTAAATAATATTCCAAGACATGAGCAGTGGAACAAGAATTATTATCCACATCTTTGTTGTTAAGATCACCCCATTTCTACTGAGTCGAAATATACACTACCTGGCCCAGTGGAAACAAGTAAACAATACTCCCCGTAATCGATCCTCCAAGTCTATAAATCAACCATTCGCCCTTGCATGGAGTATTGCTGCCATATATGGTCTGGGGCCCCTGCTATTTGCCTCAGGGTTCTTGATAAGATCCAGAGATGGATAGGCAACGTGATTGGCCCTGATCTGTCATCTCGTCTGCAGTCGCTCTCTCACAGACGCAATGTTGCCTCGCTCTGCCTTTTTTACAAGTACTTTCACGGTAATTGCTCCGAGGAGCTGCTTTCGCTTGTCCCTAGGCCTCGTGAATTTAAACGCCCCACGAGGCTGGCATCCCGCTCCCACCCCTACACCATGGAAAGTGTTAGATGCAGACGTCTCTTCTACTCCAATAGCTTCATGTCTTGCACATCTCGCCTATGGAACTCCCTTCCCTATTACTGTTTCCCTGACAAATACAATCTCCAACGGTTTAAGTGTAGCGTCAATTGACATCTCCAATTGCCTTGATCTATCCACTTCCCTTCCCCACATCCTTTCATTTTTCATTCCTATCTGCTCTCGCTCCAAATCTTCTGTAACCTCCTTGCCTTGATCGACCCACTATCTTTCTCTTTCTCCACATCCTCTCCTTTACCACTCCTATCTGCTCTTCCTCCAACCCTTCTTTAACCCCTTGCGTGATAGTGGCTTCCAGCCTTGCTTGGGGTGATACGCTTAAAAAAAAAAAAATAAAAATAACTGAGCTGTACTAAAAATAAGAACTAGATATGGCCAGCGGAACAAGAACAGTTTATCCCTGTAGATTAAATAAAGGATTGAGTTCAGAATTCCCTGTGGGTTGCCCCGATAGATATACACCTGATGAAGGCCAGAGGGTACAATTGGCAAAAAGTTGTGATAACAACAACAATGAGGACAATCAAGTTAAAGTCAAGTCAAGTCAAGATCTAGAGCTTTGACTATACTGCTGTGGGTTTCCCAGTGACTTTGTGTGGGCACCAGTTGGCTAGCTCTCTCACTCCTCCTTTCCAAGCGTCCCTGTCAAGTGGGCTAATGTGGACAAAGCTGTACTCCGGCATATCCCTCCTAGTACAATCCTTCAACATTTTCCTAGGTCTACCTTGACCTCTGTGACCAAGACCCCTGAGCTCCGAGATAGTCCTGATGCATGATGAAGCTTGTTGGACATGACCAAACCATCTACTGGTGCACAGTACTGATGTTATATCCACAATACCAAGCCTTGTTAACAACTCAGATGAGGGGGTTTCATACAGAGACTTGGTGCTGCAGATCCAGTGAATCATCGAGTGGTCATCGTGGTGGAGCTACAGAAAATACTTTGAGTTCTCAATGATACACGTTTGGATGTGTGAATGGGTAGGAGCTTTTTGTATTTTCCCCAATCCACAGAGCACCTGGTTATAATGGGGAGCTCACAACCTCCGCCTGCACAGAGCATATCCCCCAAGATAACAGAAACAGAGCTCAAGATCCATTTTTGAACCATTCACAGCATTTAGGGCAGGTGTTATCTGACAGTTCTGTTAGTCTACTGGTGATGCCACTGCATTTCTTATGCACCCAGGTGTTGCATTTGGAGCACAGAATTGAATTTGTACCCACTCCACTGCAGCAGACAGCACAGGGAAATGCATCAGAGTCCTGCAACTTGCCCAGGTCAACACCAAAAATCATAAAGTTAATCTTTTTCATGTTGACATGGAGCCCCTTGCTCTCCATGCCCACCTTCCAAGTTTTCAGCTTGGTAACACATTCATCCAAAGTGTTAGTAATTAACACAAGGTTGTTAGCAAATAGAAGTTCCCATGATACACCAGTGTGGAACTCTCAAGAGAATGAAGAGCAGTGGACTCAAGACTGAGCCATGATGAATACCAACACGGAACTCTCCATGATATTGGCCATTGATTCTAACTTGACTCCGGGCATTGCAGTGCATGTCCTGAACCACATGAATAGCCTAATCCTCAACTCCAAGGCTTTTCATGGCTCACCAGATCATCTTTCTTCGAACACGATCAGACACCTTCTCTAGATCCACAAAAGTGAAGAAGAGCAGTTTCACAGCAGCAATGAATTTTTCCTGCAGTTAATGAACAATGAAAATTGCATCAGTGGTGCCTCTTCCTGACAAGAAAACATATTGCATTTCATCAATGTTGACCATTTGTTCTGATCTAGGAGTCAAGCACATGTTCCAGTAGTTTCATCATTTGATCAGTGAGCTTGAGGTCTTTGTAGTTGCCTCTGTCTAAGGCATCAGTCTTGCCCTTGTAGAGGTTGAGAATGAAGCTCTACTCCCACTAACTTTGGATCACACCACTACTAGCAACTGATTCCGTAAGTAACCTAAGCATTTCAATGCCTTTATCACCAGATGCCTTCAGCATTTCAGCAATGACACCAGATGGGCCAGCTGCCTTTCTACACTTTCCATCTTCTTGACCATTTTGCCTATGTTACAAATAGAGGACCTGAAACCAGTGCAACCTCAGGGAGCATATCACTAGGCCAGTTGAATTCAGCATTTAGAAACCTGCTTTAATGTTCAACCCAACCTTTCATTTTTTGGTCATTGCTGAGTGATAGTTCTCCAATATCATTCTGAACACACTTCTCACCAATGACATCCTGGTTTGTTCTATCCATTTGCTTTGCAAGACGGAAGTTTTTGTTACCATGGTAATATATCAGCGAAAATCTTTTTCTCAGCCTCTGACTTGGCAAGCCATACAACTTGTTTGACAATATGCTGGGCCTCACTGTAGGCTGGCTTTGCTTCGGCTGCTTTAGTGACAAAACCCTGCCTCATGAGAGTCCTATAGGTCATGTAGCATGACCTTTTCTCAGTGACAGCATCATCAACTCAGCCATTCCACCACCAGGTCTCAGGTTTCTACTGATTGTTCTTGGAGGTGCCATATGCTGCATTGGCCTCCTCCAGCAAAGGTGTCTTCAGCTTAGACTAGATTTCTCCCACATGGTATCGCATCAATATCAGTCTGCGATCGTTGGATCGTGAAGCTTCCAGGTTCAAAGGGGGTAGACTGTTCTCCTTCCACTGTTTGAACTTGTTTCCTGAATTTTGGTATGGACACTTTAAAGTTGCAAACTAGCAGGTGATGTTGCAATGCGCACTCCTCGCCAGGTGTAACTTTGACATCCAAGACCAACTTGCTGAATCTTTTGCGATATAGGATATAGTCAATCTGTGATTTATGACTGCCAGAACTGAAGGTGACCAGATGTGACTCTCTTTACAAGAACCAAGTGTTGCCAATGATCAGATCATTTGTGAAGGCAAAGTTTAAATAATTAATAGTGTAAATAAAAACAGAATTAATATAAAAATGTAATTTTTCTTTTATCCTCTTCTATTTCTTTTCCAAATGCTGATTTATAAATTTATTTATCCATAAATTTCAAAGTTTTGCTATTTGAATTTTCTGATGAATCTTAATGATTGAATAAGTTCCTTGTGACTTGTATGGCTATTAAATATCCATTGAAATTTCCGATTTGTGTCATTAAATATTTGAGCATAACAAATTTAACAAAATATTACAATAATAATAATAAATTTGAATACAGGTCATTATTTAAAGAAGTAAGAGGGTACAAATGAAAATATTTGAAATTGATGAGTTTTTTTGTTTCACTTAACCTTTAGCACTCTGTAGGTGACTATTTTCGCCAAGGAAAATGTTAGTCCTGCCAATGCAAGTTAAATTTGAATTTCTTGGTTGTATAGTCATATCCTTCTATGGCAACACCTAAAACAATCTTGACTGAAATTGAGATCCAGGCTACTACAATTTCAAATATATAAAACATTATATTTTGAGAGGATTCCATATACAGTAAAAGCAGAAGATTTATGTAAAGATAATGTAGAGTGCTAAAGGTTAAGCAGTTAAATACATGAGTGTTATCACCTCTATCTTTTCTATTTTTCTTTCTTTCTTTTTCTTACTGAAACTATACAGTGTCTTCAATAATGACTGCAAAAGTTTTCCTCTCCCCTTTTATAGGCAAAAGGCAACAAAATGTAATTTTCTTAGTCAATAAAATAGGTCAATTTACAATTTGACTTGACTCACTGGGTGGCTTCAAGGAAGGTAATTTTAGCTTTAATATAATTTTTAATCATCAAACCATCAATCAAACCCTATAATAATTATCAGTGTTTATTTATATATTTCCTGTCCTATCTGTAGTGGGAAAGGAGGTAAATCAACTGAAGATAATAAATTTATGATTGATTACTTCCTTTAGTCATTTTAATAATCTATACAAATAAAATATTTATCTGCATCTAGACAAAATTACTTCCCAAGGAAAATGAACCATTTAATTAATCAATTTCTTTATTTCTATATTTCTTAGATTGCTGTCTTATTTGTTCAAGCCTTTCATATGAGGCACTCAGATACCTTTGTATATTAATTGATCTCATCTTGCTTCAAGTTGGTCCTCAAATAGGCTTTGTCAAAGTGAAAGCTGCACCAACACACCACTCTTGTGCTGAAGGCATGCCTTTTACTATTTTTCTATGTCATCACACAAAATCAGTGAAGTAACTTCATGATCACCATTGCCTTAGATATCACAAAAGGTTTTGATAAGGTGTGGCATACTGGGTTACTGCACAAACACTCTATTTATAGTATCATTGGAAGATAATATCAAGCCCTTTCTCTCAGGTAGCTACATGAAAATTGTTTTGAATGGGCAGTCTTCTGAAGCCCATTAGATTAATAATCTCTCCTTGGTCCAACCCTTTTTCTGCTTTTTATTAAAGATCTGCCTAGGGATATTCTCAGATCATAAGTAATTTTACTTCTCTTAATCATTTTAATAATCTGTACAAATAAAATATTTATCTGCATTTAGATAAAATTACTTCCTGATCGAAAGGAACCATTTAATTAATCAATTCCTTTACTCGTACATTTCATAGACTGCAGTCTTATTTGTTCAAGCGTTTCATGTCAGGCACACAGATATTCATGCCTATTAAGTGATCATCTTACTTTATCTTGGTCTTGAAATAGGCTTTGTCATTGCCATTTTTGTCATTCTGTTGCTAATCCTTTTCTTCTGATGAGAGATATTTTCATTTCACTGTTGTATTAAACACATAAAAATTTTAACATGAAAAGATATTGTGCAAAAAATTGATTTACATAATACCAGGAATAATCAATAAATGATAAATACCATTGAACGTCTAAAAATGTATCAATGGAATGGATTGATTAAGCGTTTCATTGGACTCTATTTTAGTTGGGAATTCTTTATGTTCGCTTTATTGGATCACAATAGATTGTTTCAAGACTTTTGTTTCATTGCATCTCACTATTAAAACTTTATAACATTTGCTGTCATTTTTTACAGCAAAGGGACACTAGTAAATGAATAATGAAGCACAAAATGCACTTTTCTTAGCATTAAACTATATGCATAAGGTTATTGTATTTGACAAGAAAAAAACAAAGAAATTATTTTGTTCTGCTCAATTATTGACAAAAAATATTTTCATTTAGATGTAAATCTAATATTTCTTTTAATATATATATGTCTTTAAATAATTGTCGGACTTTGTCCATTTCATAATGCGTGACGTCATTTGTTTACATTTGATATGCCATGAGCAGTTATGAATGTACGTGAGAGATTCATGGAAGATTGAAGTTTATTAGCAGTAAATTCGACCTTGCCAACCAATCGATCCTTAGTGGCCGAAACGGTTAAGGCACGTCAGGCTATATGACGGTTTCGTATAGGATACAGGTTCGAATCCTGTCGGAGGATGAATATTTTCTATGAAAATTTCTCGGACATTCAGGCCGGTAAATGTTATTTAATACTGTTTATTATAAACAGAGCATTTACTTAAATACTTGTATGTATAAAAAGAATGTATAAACATAAAAATGTCTTTAAAGATATATATATATATATATATATATATATATATAAGTGAACATAGAAGTCAACACTTAGAGGCGACAGTCTGTTTCATGCTAGATGCAATCGTCAGGCCTGACGATTGCATCTAGCATGAAACACTGTCGCCTCTAAGTGTTGACTTCTATGTTCACTTTTATATTTACACACACTCTATCTCTGATATTGACCACTTTATCCCATAAATATAGCACACTTTAAGACTATATTTCTTCATTCATATATATATATATATATATATAATATATATATATATATATATATATATCTTGGTGTAGATAGAATAAAATTCCAATAACCAAAAAAACTATTCTTAAAAGAGTGCTCAATATAGAGTAGAGCAAATAGTATTTTTTCAAAAATTATAACAGAAACATGTTATAGCATCACTACAAAAATAGCCATTTTGTTTTTACACTACTGGTGTCTTGTCAAGTGATGATGTTGATTGTAGAATAAAGAGCTTTCAAAAGTCCAAAATCAACCAGACACCCCTCAATAGGGGAAACATTATTACGTAAGCCACAATGACCAATCAAAATACAAGCATATAATTATTCAAAAAACTTGACAACGGATCTTGGATACAAGGCATCAGAAGTGTTGAAACAAAATGGCTATTTTTGTAGTGATGTTATAATATGTTTGTTATAATTTTTGAATAAATCCTAATATATATATATATATATATATATATATATATATATATATATATATACAAAAGTTCTTACTTTTTAATTTAAAGTTTTTACTAATAAAAAAAATGACAGGAGTGCACTTTTACAATAAGTCTAGATATTCTTAATAAGAAACTGACTTTAAACACAAACAATAAATAGTTCTTTACTTATGGTCTCTTTATAAATACCTGATGCCACTGATAAACACACAATCCTAAAATTTATAAAACTTGGATATTTTAACATAATTTAAAAAAAAAAAACATTTAGACATTTACAAACCAATAAAAGTTATAGAAAAGTGAACAAAGATTGGCCAATAGACCAACTGCTTAAAATCATTTTATCCCGGACAACATTGAGTCATCTTACTAGTTTAAAAAGTTGTTTTGTTATCATGTGTTTACAATATTCACGCACACTAACCATGCTTGGCTAGGCTGAACTTATTGTATCCATAAAAATAAAAATGGTTTTACAATGTTTTGATACCATTTGAGTCACTGTCATTAACGGGCTGTTATCATTACGAAAGATAAAAAGTAGTGATTGTGTTGTAGTAAAGTTCCTGATTAGAAAGCCAGTTATAAAAATGCATTTCATGTTTTGGCCAGCCAAGAATATTAGGGGAAAAAAGCCTGAAGGACTTCATATCTGATTTATTCAACTGCTGATAAAGTTAAATACATGTGATTGGATATTTGCTATTGTCTCTGCCTACAAGCAATAGCCAAAATTCATATATGAAATTATTATTTCTTCTCAAACACACACATATATATATATATATATATATATATATATATATATATATATATATATATATATATATTGTTAAATATAACGGACAACGAATATCTATTATGTTTGATCATTAGCCATTCTTAATTTCTAGATTGGTGTTTTCCAGTCAGAATGAAAGATGTTAGTCTAGCAAAAAGAAAATACCAGTTAAAATAGAAAAAAAAAGCATACAGATTTGTCTTTCATTCTAGCCTGAAGATGCCTACCTAAAAACAACACTGACATCTCATTTTAACAAATACATTTACCAAAATTACACAAAAATATCGTAAAATTTACTCAATAAAATCAGCATTGGCTTCAAACATAGCCTCCAGATGACTTCGGAATCTCCTGCAATCTCTTCTGGACAGTTCATCTTTGGTCTTACAAAGAGTTTTCTTGGTCTCTCGCTCAACTGTGCCTCATATATAATAACCAAGGGTGTTGTAGCCTGGGGAGTTAGGTGGACAGAAGTAAGGGTTGATGTGGTCAGGGTTCTCCTGCTTGTGTAGCATGGTCAGAGTCCTGTTGTCAGACATAGGGTTTTCCAGCAGCCCCCCTTTTGACACAGAGTAGTACTACCTCCTCAAGGCACTTGGTGTAGGCCTTCATGTTGAGTCTGAGGCCCTCACCACCATTTTTTTTTTTTTTTTTTTTCTCCCAAAACTCCTGCTTTTCTATAATTTCTTGTTACCACACATGGATGAGAGATTTTTCTTTGAAACTGTTCACTTTAATCCTGCCTCTGGGTTTGATGACTCAGTTTTGCGTGGACTTTTTTTTTCTAATTTTGAATTTTTTTTTTTATATTTCTATTAAATTGTCACTGTTGATTTTATACCAGGTATGAAAAGAAACCCACATCACATAAAATGAACTTCTACTTAATTAGAAAATACACTTTACTTAATATTTAGACAATGGCACTTCTATGAATTCCCTGTTGAATAAATTTCATTTTTCTTTTAATAAATTTAATCTTTTTCTTACTAATTTTTAATTTAACTTTAAGTATTACAGTGAAAAATGGATTCACTCAAACCAAATTAGAATCCGTGAACTTGACAAAAATTCAAGTTATTATAGGTTTTTTTTAAAATTTCTCATACAATACGAGGCCCAAGTGCCACTCAAGGTAGATGGTTACTGAATGAGGTTGTTGCATGAGCATTAGATGAAGAGTTAAGAAGTACAGTTTATGAGGATATGTTGGAAAGATTAACTTTAGAAAAGGTTAAGATGATAGTGCACTATTAAACTCCTGCTTTTCTATAATTTCTTGTTACCACACATGGATGAGAGATTTTTCTTTGAAACTGTTCACTTTAATCCTGCCTCTGGGTTTGATGACTCAGTTTTGCGTGGACTTTTTTTTTCTAATTTTGAATTTTTTTTTTTTATATTTCTATTAAATTGTCACTGTTTATTTTATACCAGGTATGAAAAGAAACCCACATCACATAAAATGAACTTCTACTTAATTAGAAAATACACTTTACTTAATATTTAGACAATGGCACTTCTATGAATTCCCTGTTGAATAAATTTCATTTTTCTTTTAATGAATTTAATCTTTTTCTTACTAATTTTTAATTTAACTTTAAGTATTACAGTGAAAAATGGATTCACTCAAACCAAATTAGAATCCGTGAACTTGACAAAAATTCAAGTTATTATAGGTTTTTTTTTTAAATTTCTCATCCAATACAAGGCCCAAGTGCCACTCAAGGTAGATGGTTACTGAATGAGGTTGTTGCATGAGCATTAGATGAAGAGTTAAGAAGTACAGTTTATGAGGATATGTTGGAAAGATTAACTTTAGGAAAGGTTAAGATGATAGTGCACTATTAATCCAGTCCTGTCTGTACCCTGGCTGGCTGCCAGTCATTTTGGTGTAATCATAAAATTCCTTTCTTGTAAACAACACTTAGTACAAAAGCTGCTATATCCATTGTCAAAATTCTGATTCTCTTTTGGTTTTTCTATATTGTATGTGTGAATAATTATTTTTCCATCATATAGAATTTGGTACAAGATAGATTTTAATTTGTATATCTTGTTATTTACCTAACTTCCTTGCTAAGGTCTTTTTTCGTTCGTTTTTTTTTTTTATGTGGAGCTCCTGTACACGCATGGATGTGTGGGTGGTATAATTGATATAACTGAATATTTGAGAGCTGAGTTCAAATTCCAGTTGGGTCTGTTAAATATATTTACATTGGGTAACATATCTTCTCACCCCCCCCCCTGCAACTATGGGTTGAATAGCAAGACAGACTGTGTCCTATAGCCTTGGTTGGCAACCGGTCTACTGCAGAAAGAAACGACAACCTACTGCAGGAAAATCTTCTGCCTAGTTAGTAATAAATCAAGAGACATTATCGCCTAAGCATGTATCACATATGGCACAATTGATTGACTGACATGCATATGGGCTAACGACCCCCATTTTGTTCTGTACTGGCAATCACAGTCCCGTTGGTGTTGATATTAGACTGACCCAACTTGTCTTAGTGAACAATAATGAAGATGGTGCCACAGTGTTAGGATCCTGGGGGGATGGGCACCCTCTTCGATCTCAAATGAAGGGAGAACAGATACTACACTTAGATCTCAGCCAAAAGGACGAGTATGTGAACATCTTGTTGCTAGACAGCATAAACATCAGAAAGGGCTTGGACCCACTCCTTGAAACTGCATTGAGCAGGTACTATTTTTTTTGCAGTATATGTGTGTTTTTGAGCCTGCTTGACTGAAAAATATGAGGCACACCTGGTGAAACAGGTACAACTACATTCTCTCTCTCTCTCTCTCTCTCTCTCTCTCTCTCTCTCTCTCTCAAGCACTTCATCTAAAGTGAAAATCTTAGCATATGTTTTTGTTAGTCCAATGTTAAATAAGGATGTGTCGACATCACGGCAACTCGAAAAGCAATGACTAAATATGATGAACCATGTTTATGCATCTGTTTACTTCCTCTTCAGTTTTTGCATTGATTGGCAAGCTGTTCCTAATTCGCCAGGTAGAAGTCTAGTTGGGGATGGGTATTTAATCATTGCTGTATATTTATCTTGCTGAAATCTGTCCAAATTCAAAGCCAGCCAGGTGGATAACTTTGTCTGACTACCTACATGTACACAAAATCATATCTTCATGCAAACAATGATGCAAAGATGTATACTTGAGTTCAACTGCATATTATAGTGACTGACTAGACAGTAGAATGTGTGCATTGTACACATGCATATAGGCCAACATGCATTTCTCTTCTTCTCTATTCAACTCTCGGTAGGTATATATGTTGTAGTTATGGTAGTTCTATATTTTCTACCCAGTGCCACTGACTGGCTTTTTGAGTAAAGGAAAAAAAATAGGAGTTCGAATGCTGGTTTTCATGGCCTCCCTCCATGGCATTTTGTATGATAGAATTCCATGCCTACCACACTCATTGACACAAGAGAACCTCTGTACACATAGTACAAGTCCAAATAGTAAGAATAACTCATTTATATGTGTATATACATGCATATAACATGTATAGATATGTGTGTGAGTGTGTATATATAGATATATATGTGTCTAGAGATAAGTGTGTGTGTGTTTATAGATATGTATATATATAGATATATATATATATAAAGTGTGTGTATGGG
>OZ038515.1:75524966-75564966 GCA_964036315.1 Acanthosepion esculentum
TACCATATTTTTTTCATGTATAGTCAGAGTTGCCAGATTGAGCTACCAAGTAGTAAATACAGTACTTCTAAATTTTGTATTTTTATTCTTTACCTCAGAAAGCTAAGTTAGTCCAGCTTATTTTCAATGTTGGTTGGTTAGTTGATTTTGTTTAGTAGCACATCAACCCGTTAATCAGTCAGTTATGTGCCATGTGTGATAGGGTTAGGGTTAACCCTGCTTTAGGCGATCATGTATCTTTCGATACATGACTGCCGGGGCAGATTTCTTCCCCCTAGTAGGTTGCTATTTCTTTCTGCAGTAGACGAGTTGCCATCCAAGGCTATAGAACCCGGTCTATCATGCTATTTACCCATAGCTGGAGGTAGAAGAGGATTCATACCTTTCCCAAGGGTATTAGTACATAAGTGAATGTAATCGATTCGACTGGAATTCAAACTCTGCTCTCCCTATGGGTTATGCAATGCCAAAATTTAAATATTTTGAATGCAATTGTATGCCTTCAACTACACATAAAATGTATTGTTTTTTGCTATAAAAGGTATTGTTGGTAATTTTTGCTATCAATATATATTGTTGGTAATTTTACTATAAAAGGTATTGTTGGTAATTTTTGCTATAAATAGGTATTGTTGGTAATTTTTGCTATAAATAGGTATTGTTGGTAATTTTTGCTATAAATAGGTATTGTTGGTAATTTTTGCTATAAATAGGTATTGTTTTTTTGTATAAAAATATATTGCTGGTATTTTTATACTTTCCTAGTGTTTTGTTTTTGTTTGGTTGTTCACTAGCTGCCCATAGCTGGACCCTAACAAGTGCTACCACTCCAGGTTAGGGTAGACCCAGGAACAGCGGCAATTAAGAGCTGGTTCCACGCTCCTCAAAACCTCCAATCTCCTGATCAGAGTCCTTGCTGCCAGATGTAGTTTATTATCATACCCAGGACTATATTTTCAATGTAGCACCAAAAGTCACATGTGGTGAAATTCTAAATTTATTTATGCTGACCTTTCAAAAGTTTCCCCAGTCTGATCACCCCTGTATATGATGTGAACCAAAATTCCACCAGAATTAAAATCTCAAAAGTGGTGGCGGTCAGATCTGCATAAAATATTTGCAATAAGATGCACATGCTCCGCATGTCTAAGCAGCTCGTCCTGCAAGGGATTTTCAAAGTACTCAATTTTTTTGTATTCATTAAAATAATTTCAACAACTGATTGTGAACGTCAACCAATATTTCATTCTCTCGATATAATTAATCCTTTTAACTCTCTGCAAGAAAATAATTTTCTTGGAATCTAATTCTATGGATATCTCTTTCTATCTCACTCATACTTAATGATTTAGTTTAAAAATGTTACTCTTGTAGCCCACGGCTAATTTTCTGGGATTAGTGTGTCTCTTTCCATTTTTGAATTGTACCTCCTGCCTTCAATAGAAGATTGTTTCTTTGTAAATTCTCAAATTTCTGTTTTGTCTTGAATCAGAGTTGGGGAAATCCAAATAAAAATTAAGCTTTATTCATTTATTCATTGCAACACCCTCAGAACCATCCAGGGTGTGCATTGGTCTGACCTTGTGTCCAAGAGGCACCACCAGAATACTTGCCAGTAAAGCATCCTCTGTACCGTCGTTCAGCACCATGTTTGCTGGCTTGATCACATTATGACCTGATGACCAGCCTGCCAGAGTTATCTACTAGTTCAACCTACCATTTGTAAACTGGAGACAACCTCCAACCTGTCAGCTCCTGGAAGGACATCATTCCTCAGGAGCTCCAGTAGATTAATCTGGCACTGGAGGATGTTCCGACGCTCTACCAAGATTGTGACGCTTTCTGTCGCAAATATACTCAATAATTTACTGTAAAAATTTACTCTTGCAGCTTGCAACTAATTTTGCACGATCAGTGTGGCCCTTCCCATTTTTAAATAGTACAAACCTGCATTTCAGTTAGTATTCATTGACAAGATTTCCATGCCTGCATATGATGAGGGATGTTCGCATTCTTAAGATTTGACTCCATTTTCAATTCATTGAAAAATCAATAACTGAGAAATATATGAATTTAATAAAGTTTTAATATTAACTTTCAAATTGTCTGCCACTATTTTGTCATTTCTCAAACATTGTAAATATAAAATATATGAAACAAAGAAGTACCGAAAAATTCTTGATCTAACCAAGAAGAGATTCCTAAATAAATTCTGCTGTTTGTTTCATATTTGGGAGAATAAGTGGGTGGGGTCAGGCTGAGAACATTTCAGCACCTCCTTTCTATTTCTGATATTCAAATTGGGAGGGGGTATATATATCTACATTCCTATAAAAATAAACGAGACACCTTCAATGTCAGGCACAAGGTTTTGTTGAAAAGAGGGGTTTGGGGGTAGGGGAGAGTGGGGTTAATCTGAAATAGGAGATAGAATATGAAGGTTAAATTGTTGCCTTTCTTTATGCAGAAATACAATCATTTCATCTATGACCCCAATTTGTTGAAAATGTCTCTTACTTCTCATCTTTCATTCACAATATGTTTCAGTTTTGGATTCTTTCATTTTTTTTGTTTCTCAACAAAATTTAATGAGAAAAATGTCTATATGCATTGAAGAAGAGCAATACTAATTTTTTCTTTAAAAAAAATATTGATCTCAAACCAAACTATTTCTTTTTATAATGATTTTCATCCTTTACAAGGTCCAAGAGCCACTTGAGGTAGAAGGCTACAGTGTAAAATACACCGTTTATAGCGAAGGAAGATAATGGTTAACCCTAGACTTGAACAGGTTAAGATTGTAGTGAGCAGGAAACATTCTCTTGGGAGTTTGTGTCTATATTTCTGAGATGAGGTATTATGTTGGCTATTTACATTATTCAGACTATTGTCCTCATCTTTGTCGCCATATTTATTACAACGTTTCGGCCGTTGTACACTCCGGCCTTCTTCAGGTGGTTGGAATGTCGAACTGAACTCTTTATTTCGCTCACTGGGGTAGACAGTTCTAGTTCCACGTGCCATGTTTAATGGATGTCAGTTATCAGTTATCTCCTGTTAATTTCCCTCTGAAAGTTCTCCACTGCCTTAACCGGGTATTGAACTCACACTCTTTGGGTCCTGTCACAGGATCTAACACCTTTATCCACTGTGCTATGTGTCCTTAATGTTTCATGGGAAGAAGCTGCTTAAGTAGAGCTCACACCTGACCAATGGAATTCAAAGGGGATGAGGGATGTTCACTACAATGTGTGTGGGGTGGTGGGTCTTAGCTGTGAAGGTTAGAACTGGTGGAACTAAGGAACCTAGTTTGAAGTCTTCCTAAACTACATCTGGCACCAAGGCCTCTGATTGTGTTAATAGAGGTTTTGAGGAGTGTGGAACCACTTCTTAATTACTGTTCCCAGGTCCACCCTGACCGGGGGTGGTAGCACCTGTTAGGGTCCCAACTATGGGCAAATAGTGAACTCTCAAACAAAAATCAACAGTATATTTTTATAATAAAATGACCATAAATGCAACACTAAAAAAATATAAAAATAAATTTTTATAGTAAAATTACCAACAGTACATTTTATGACATACAAAATATATATCTAAAAAGCATAGCTTTACTCTGAAAGTATAAAGTTGTGTACAAAATATTTAGATTTCAGCATTAAATAACCCATAGGGGTGTTGATATACCACCAAAGAAAAACAAACAACCAGCATGAAAGAACTCTTTCATGACATTATTCTATATAATATCCTACAATTTCTTAAATCAAACTGTATTCCAAAATATAACTTCAACAAAACTACAACATAAAACACACATATTACCACCTCTAGTAATCATGTTTACACAAACCTGGATATGCATAAAATCTGAGTATCATCTACCATGTACTCAATTGTTAAAGCAGAATAACATATATTATATTTTTATTACTTCAAAGCTCCCAAGAAAATTAAATTTTTGCCTTAAATGAGCCATAAGTTGATATACTGTTAAACAAGTCAATCTTAACATATTAAAAATTATTTTCTTCGCCTAACATTAAAAGCTTAAAAAATAATTTTATTTTTTTGTAATTATAGTGTTGTAGCATACCTATGGACAATAATGGGTATATCCCCATTCACATAAATACAGTAGTAAATACTGTATGTTGGTCTGCAGTTGGAGATTCATCTCCAGCTGTGCTGGTCAAACTCTCTGCCTGTAGGCAGAGAGGATCCCCAGACAAGGCTTTGTCGAAGGGCAGAGTCTTATCTCAGAAAACAGCTACCCGACCCCGTTTTATACAGGGTCTACAGGGAATTTTTGGCCATAGACATTAAATTCGGCTTTGTGCCACATCTGACCGCATGGGGCAATGCGTAGATATCCTGCAGTTGAAGTTTCATTGTGGAATTCACTTGACTCACTTCTAGCAGTTGACTGGTAAATCTTATATATGTTGTTCTTGTCCTAAGTATTATTGTTCATTACCAACCTTTGGGTGCTTGTTCTATTCAGTAACCTTCCTTAGGTTACAACATAATCATTTCATAATTATGTTTAAGCATTGTTGGTCAACAATGAGATTTTCTTCTTTCAGTTTGGTAGCATTTGCATTCAGAATTATTCTTCATTTCTTGTAGGAAGATTTGGAAATAATATTTCTCTCCTCAGAGGCAAGGCAATGTCATTTATGCTGATGTAAATATAAATATACTGCTATGTGAGGAAATGAAATAAGATAATATTTGTACTCTTTATATATATATATATATATATATATATATATATTCTACAAAATGAAGGAGGTGCAGAAATTTAAATATTTGGGAAGTGTTCTGAAAGAGAACAGTAAGTGCGATGATGAGATCCGAAGATGTAATGGGATGGCCAAAGATGCATTCCAAAAGCTAAGCAGAGTATTAAGAGACAGAAGGATTTCAATGGTAACAAAGAAAAGAGTACTGAACTGCTACGTGATATCTGTCCTCCTTTATGGCAGCAAATGTTGGACGGTCTCCTGAAAGATGAAAAAGAGACTTGAGACAATGGAAGTATGGTATCTACAGAAGGATGCTAAGGATACCATGTGTGAGCAATGACGAGGCTTTGGAAAGGATGCAAACAAGGAGGTAACTTATACTTAACATCAGGAAGAGGCAGCTGAAATTTCTGGGACATGTAATGAGAAAGGAGAGCTTGGAGAATCTGATAGCCACAGGGCAGATAGAAGGAAAGAGAGACAAGGGAAAGCAACATGTGGCATACCTAGTGGGCTTAAGCAAGTGGATGACGGAAAAGGGTTTGGGAGAAGTAGCAAAAGGACAAAACATATTGAGAACTACAAGAGACAGGAAGAAGTGGAGAGCCATGATCGCCTACGTCCTGAAGGGACATGGCACATAAAAGAAGAGGTTTCCAAGGGTTGTGAAAATGAAAGCAAATGTCAAATGGTCAAGTTATGGAACAATCTAAGGAATAATGGTTGTGTATCCCATTGTCCCTTTTCTTTCTCTCCTCTCGGTTTTTATCTTCATCCTCTTCGCAAATTTCTCAGAACTGGTTATCGAATATTTTATATTCATATTCCATTCATCACACCAAGAGTTAAGCAAGGTTTTCTTTGTGCATATATATGTGGATGAAATTTTGCATGTAAACCTTTTGTGCTATGATGGTGGGAATAGATAAATTTCTTTTCAAATTTAATACTATGGATTTTTAAATCAATTTACTTTCAACAAGGTTTCAAGACTTGTACTTTGTCCTTGTTCTGTCTGTCTGTCTCTCTCTTCCTTTCTGCCAGACTTTTACTTGAAGCTATAGTTAATTTGTTTTTTAGGCTTAATTATGGGATTATCATCATCTTGATTGGTAGGTGCTGTTTAATCCTCATCAAAAAAGGGTGGGTCAAGTGAATTGTGGGTTAGTGTCATCTGTGGGTCAATGTCATCTGCATTAGTTTCTGCACTCAAACTACTATCACAGTTCTTTGTATATTTTAAGGTGATAAGCAAATGAGAACTTTTGATTTTCATAGATGGTGAAGTTGTACATGTAATACTTTGACCAAAAATAATCTTTTTTTTTCTCCCAATTTTTTGTTCCTATTACTATAGATTAGGCACTCCAGATGATGTATATATATATGTATGTATGTATATATGTATGTACGTATGTATGTATATATATATATATATATATATATATATATATATATATATATATATATATATATTGATAATATTAGTAGTCAATATATATATATATATATATTGATAATATTAGTAGTCAATATATATATATATATATATTGATAATATTAGTAGTCAATATATATATATATATATATTGATAATATTAGTAGTCAATATATATATATATATATATTGATAATATTAGTAGTCAATATATATATATATATATATTGATAATATTAGTAGTCAATATATATATATATATATATTGATAATATTAGTAGTCAATATATATATATATATATATTGATAATATTAGTAGTCAATATATATATATATATATATATTGATAATATTAGTAGTCAATATATATATATATATATATTGATAATATTAGTAGTCAATATATATATATATATATATTGATAATATTAGTAGTCAATATATATATATATATATATATATTGATAATATTAGTAGTCAATATATATATATATATATATATATTGATAATATTAGTAGTCAATATATATATATATATATATTGATAATATTAGTAGTCAATATATATATATATTGATAATATTAGTAGTCAATATATATATATATTGATAATATTAGTAGTCAATATATATATATATATATTGATAATATTAGTAGTCAATATATATATATATATTGATAATATTAGTAGTCAATATATATATATATATTGATAATATTAGTAGTCAATATATATATATATATATATATATTGATAATATTAGTAGTCAATATATATATATATATATATATTGATAATATTAGTAGTCAATATATATATATATATATATATTGATAATATTAGTAGTCAATATATATATATATATATATATTGATAATATTAGTAGTCAATATATATATATATATATATATTGATAATATTAGTAGTCAATATATATATATATATATATATTGATAATATTAGTAGTCAATATATATATATATATATTGATAATATTAGTAGTCAATATATATATATATATATTGATTAGTAGTCAATATATATATATATATTGATAATATTAGTAGTCAATATATATATATATATTGATAATATTAGTAGTCAATATATATATATATATATATTGATAATATTAGTAGTCAATATATATATATATATATTGATAATATTAGTAGTCAATATATATATATATATATTGATAATATTAGTAGTCAATATATATATATATATATATTGATAATATTAGTAGTCAATATATATATATATATATTGATAATATTAGTAGTCAATATATATATATATATATTGATAATATTAGTAGTCAATATATATATATATATATATATATTGATAATATTAGTAGTCAATATATATATATATTGATAATATTAGTAGTCAATATATATATATATAGATAATATTAGTAGTCAATATATATATATATAGTGATAATATTAGTAGTTAATATATATATATATATATATAATATTGATAATATTAGTAGTCAATATATATATATATATATATTGATAATATTAGTAGTCAATATATATATATATATATATTGATAATATTAGTAGTCAATATATATATATATATATATATATATATATATTGATAATATTAGTAGTCAATATATATATATATATTGATAATATTAGTAGTCTATATATATATATATATATTGATAATATTAGTAGTCAATATATATATATATATATATATATATTGATAATATTAGTAGTCAATATATATATATATATATATTGATAATATTAGTAGTCAATATATATATATATATATATATTGATAATATTAGTAGTCAATATATATATATATATATATATTGATAATATTAGTAGTCAATATATATATATATATATATTGATAATATTAGTAGTCAATATATATATATATATATATTGATAATATTAGTAGTCAATATATATATATATATATATTGATAATATTAGTAGTCAATATATATATATATATTGATAATATTAGTAGTCAATATATATATATTGATAATATTAGTAGTCAATATATATATATATATTGATAATATTAGTAGTCAATATATATATATATATATATATTGATAATATTAGTAGTCAATATATATATATATATATTGATAATATTAGTAGTCAATATATATATATATTGATAATATTAGTAGTCAATATATATATATATTGATAATATTAGTAGTCAATATATATATATATATTGATAATATTAGTAGTCAATATATATATATATTGATAATATTAGTAGTCAATATATATATATATATATATATATATATTGATAATATTAGTAGTCAATATATATATATATATATATATATATATATATATTGATAATATTAGTAGTCAATATATATGTATATATATATATATATTGATAATATTAGTAGTTAATATATATATATATATATATATATATTGATAATATTAGTAGTTAATATATATATATATATATATATATATATATATATATTGATAATATTAGTAGTCAATATATATATATATTGATAATATTAGTAGTCTATATATATATATATATATATATATATATATATATTGATAATATTAGTAGTCTATATATATATATATATATATTGATAATATTAGTAGTCAATATATATATATATACATACATACATAAATTTCCAAGATGATAGAATCCAGGTAGAACTTAATGTCCAGGACTAAATTTGTAGGTTTGATGAATTGGGTCGTGATGACAATTCTAATGTAATAAATTATAACCATGAAATATTAGTGTTTGAGCCTTTTATATATATATATTTCATGTTTTCTGGTCTACTGGATGAACCCAGATTCTGGCATGTAATATTTAGTGGGGTAAGAAATGTACACTTGACAACGAAAAAAGTTAAAATTATAACCTTACCTTTATGTGGCATTCTCACTAACCATGTAGAAACACTTACTATTGGCACAAATTGTACTACTGGTACTTTTTTTTTTAATAGAAGTGAGGTAAAGTTTAATTACCAGGACATTTTTTGAAAAAGAAGCATTTTAGTACATTTCATCATGCGTTTATTCAAAATTGTTTTAGTTGTTTTTCAGGGAGCAACATCTGCACATACAGTAACTTCATAGTAGCTACAAAGAAATCTGTTGGTATTGCTGAAAATTGGTATATATGGAAAGAGGCAAAGACAACAGAAATATGGTACTTGTTGGTAAATGAAATCCCATACCATACATGTAGAAAGGCAAATTCCAATACCTGTCCACCAACAAAAACACATACAAAGCAATCAGCAATATCTCAGGCAAAGCAAATATTTCTGTAAAATCTGGAATTTCTAGAACACAAGCAGCAAAATATTGTTCAATTCTATAAATTTCTTTTTCCCGGGTGAATTTTTCAAGGATATTGATAGCATGTTTATTCACTTCCAGGAGTCCTAGTTTCATAACTAAGCCCTATGCATGCACCGATTCCTGGTGCCCCCCCCTTTTATTTTCATTGGACTCATGGTATTTTGGAAGGTAGGGAATCTGTCCAATAGACCATCAAATACTGTGTATGTATGTGTATATATATATATATATATATATATATATATATATATATATATATATATGTTCAAAAACTGAAGCTAAAAACTTCAAATTTAATTATATAATTAAATTAAAAGCATTAGTTCTGTTTCATCTTCAAGCGAATACATGGTTATTACTGTGTAGCGAAGAAACTATATTTTAAATCAGTTAATTTATATTATATATATATATATATGTAATAAATAAAAATTATGAAAACGGAGTCTTTAGAAACCCATAGATAATAGTTTATATGATGGTTTCTAAAAGCTATTACCTATGGATTTCTAAAGACTCCATTTTCATCATTATTATATTTGCTCTGTTCTTACATTGAGCTCTCTTTGGATTTATATCTTCTTTGGAATTATCCTTATTAATTATCAAATAATATGATATAGATATATTATGAAATGGATTAAGTCCAACAATTATTTTAACATATTTTCTGTTTATACATTATTTTTATAGATACAATTAAGTAAATGCTCTGTTTACAATAAACACTATTAATTACATTTACCAGCCTGAATGTCAAAGAAATTTCATTGAAAATATGTGTCCTCCAACAGGAATCAAACCTGTATCCTACATGGAACCATCATTTGGCTTGATGTGCTATACCATATAGCTACAGAGTAAGCGTCTGGTTAGCAAAGTCAAATTACTGTTTTTAAACAAATTTTTCCATATTTTTTTCTCTTATGGGCATATCTGTTGGATATAATTGTATACATTATACATTAAAATAACATAAACAGAAACAGATTAAGGTTTTGGTTTTTGTGTGGGAGTGGCTCTGACTGGTCATAAAATGACTGTTTTAGTTCCACGTGCCATATTTAATGTATGTCAGTTATAATTTATCGCCTGTTAATTCCCCTCTCCAAGTTCTCCACTGCCTTAACCGAGTATTGAACTTACACTCTTTGGGTACTGTCACTGGATCTAACCAGCACCTTTTTCCACTGTGTCATATGTCCTTGATAAATATGTTGACAAAGATGAGGACAATAGTCCGAATAATGTAAATAGTGTACATAATACCTCATCTCAGAAATATAGACAGATACTGAAAGTCCGAAACGTTGTGATAACTATGGTGACAAAGATGAGGACAATAGTCCGAATAATGTAAATAGTGTACATAATACCTCATCTCAGAAATATAGACAGATACTGAAAGTCCGAAACGTTGTGATAACTATGGTGACAAAGATGAGGACAATAGTCCGAATAATGTAAATAGTGTACATAATACCTCATCTCAGAAATATAGACAGATACTGAAGGGCTGAAACGTTGTAATAATTATGGCGACAAAGATGAGGACAATAGTCTGAATAATGTATATAGTGTATATAATACCTCATCTCAGAAATATAGACAGATACTGAAAGGCCGAAACGTTGTGATAACTATGGCAACAAAGATGAGGACAATAGTCCGAATAATGTAAATAGTGTACATAATACCTCATCTCAGAAATATAGACAGATATTGGTAAACATCAAGTTTGTGTAGAAAATGAAAGAGGGACGACAAGGCAAGCAACATTGGTACAAATGACATCTACATTCAATGTAAGAGGTACCAGTTGCATATCAAGCAGATCACTTAAGTGTTCTTTAGCTTCTATGGGATATGGGAGTAGAAGACCCACCTGGTTGGTTGGTTGATTCATTTTTACAGCTTATCAACCCTATGCAGGTTATTTAAAGTCAGAAAATATTTTTAGATTGTAAAAAAATTTTTTTTGAGATAATAATAGTTTTGTGATACCAATCTTACTAATTAACCGATTACCAGTAGGAAAAGAGATAGATTCATGCCTTTCTAAAGGGTGTTTGCATGAAAATGAATATAGCAAACCTGATTGAAATTGGAATTTGGCTTTCCAATTAACAATTTCAAATCATTATCCAATACACCACCCACACATCAAAGCTTACAGCATCTGGTGTTACCAAGCGGTCACCCATCTAGGTACTGACCAGGCTCAGTTGTACTTAATGTTGGTGATCATAAAGATATGTTTGGATGCTCCTGTTACCACGATGACATTAGATGTAACACTTCACCTGAGGGTGTGACAGTTGGTCTGTCTAAGCACATCATTGAATGCATTGCATTGCTTGGTGACAATTTGACTCTATTGATGCACTCCATCTATCCCAACATTTTCTTGCACCATATTTTCAAACCCAAATTGACCAGACTTGGATTGAGGTACATTTTGGGGGCTTCCAATTAATGGTGTGGTCACTGTATTGAGCCAACATGATAATTTATAGAATGTGATGGAGAGGGGTTTGTTCTCATGCAAGTTCCTTGTCCTGCAAAAATCAGATTTAGGCAGTCATAAAAATGGCATGATTCGACACTTCTCTTCCAACCATATGTAAAATTAATGCCACATTGAGTTGTTTTGTTGTTTTTTTTTTTTTGTTTTTTTTTTTTAAGCTTTTCACCCCAGGCAAGGCTGGAAGCCACTAGCACGCAAGGGGTTACAGAGGATTTGGAGCGAGAGCAAATAGGAGTGTTAGAGGAAAGGATGTGGAGAAGGATAGAGGATAGATCAAGGCAGCTGGAGATGTCGATTGACGTTACACTTAAATAGTTGGAGATCATAGTCATCAAGGAAACAGGAATGAGGAAAGGAGTTCCATAGGCGTGAGGTGCGAGATATGAATCTATTGCAGTAGAAGAGACGTCTACATTTAACAGTTTCAACAGTGAAAGGGTGGGAACGGGATGCCAGCCTCGTAGGACGCTTGAATTCATGGAGCCTGGGAACCAGCGATAGCAGCTCATCGGAGCAATTACCATGGAAGTATTTATAAAAGAGACAGAGAGAGGTGAAGGTGCGTCTGTGAGAGAGAGAGACTGCAGACGAGAAGCCAGATCAGGGCCAATTACATTGCATACCCGTCTCTGGATCTTATCAAGAACCTTGAGGCAAACAGAAGGGGCTCCAGACCATATATGGCAGCAATACTACATGCAAGGGCGGATGGTTGCTTTGTAAATTTGGAGGATCGATTCAGGGGAGAAGAATTTCCTGGCCCGGCACTGGGAGCCAACTTTCCTTGCAGTGGATGAAGCAATCGACTCAATGTAGTCATTCCATCTCGGGTCAGCAGACAGCGTGAGACCGAGTTACCAGGCGAGTTGGTGTTGTCTTATATGATATTGGACACTTATCCTATGATTTTTTGGGCATTTCAGTGTGTATCCAAGAGAGTAGATAGCTGGGAATCAAATCAGTATTTCCAACTAAATCTCTTTGTTTGTTTGCTTCTAAAATTCTGTAATGCCTAATTTCTCTATAACACTTAATTTGGGCCAAGCTTTTAAACTTTTTACAACCTTTTTAAAACATTGCTTTCATTTTTTGTTTTTTTAATTCTGCTGATTCATTTCCTCCTCAACTTCAGCTTTTTCTACTTCTATTGTAACTAAACTTATTTTGACATAAGCAATTCCTAGATGTGAGTTTCCTCTGTACTTTATGCTTACGCCATTAGGAATTCCTAATCACCTTTTATTTATATACTAGCTTAAAAGCAGCCCTATGAAGCGGCATTTAAACTAGCTCCTGTGGAGAGCTCTTGGTTGGGCCATTGGCGCAACAATGACACTTCATGAATTGAGTACATATTAAATTTTATTAAACTTGAACAATATTTTTCAAACAACAGTTTTCATCAAAACAATTATGTAATTTATCTATTTGGAACTGATTGCAAAGCTGCAGGATAAACAATATTTTTGGTTTTCCCATTCGGGGTCAGTACAAATAGTTTGTTTCCATTCCCAACCCTTGAACAACCAACATAGAACTGGCCATGAGAATAGCAGGGTTCCATCAGATGAAGTCTAGTTAATTTCAACGATTGTCTTTGAGACTTATTGACTGACATTGAATAGCTCACTCTCACTGGAAATTGAGGTCTTTTGAACTCAAAAGAAGATCTGGAAGAATTAAGGGGATTCTTGAGAATAAAACTCTTTTCTCCTTTCCTGGACCAATAAGGATCTCTGCTTCCAAGAGACAAGGAAAGGAAGCATCTTCTTGATAATTAACTTTGTTCCATTACAAAGCTTTGGAGGATTCAGATTTCTCAATAGCATAACTGGCACATTGTTTTAGTTCCAGCTTGTGTGATGGCATTCCAGGAGGATACAATGAGTTCAGAAACTCTATTGGAGAATTCACTACCTGTTCTTGTTCAACCATAGTGTCAATGGAAAAGTACTTCATGCTTTCTTTTGGAATTTCTTGGAGAAGTTTCCAGTTGATGCTATCCACAGTTTCATTCTTGGGAGCTAATATGGCAATCTCACAAAGCAAGTTTGAATCCATGAAATGGTGTGTTTAATGTTTGGATAAACATGGTTAATCAAGTCTTGGATACTTGAGATTGAAACACCACAACCATTTGAGATTGAAATATCTCTATTTTGGTCCATTTTAATGGTTCCATTGCCAAGCTGCAACAGCAAATCTTCCTGCTTCATGATCACCTGTGATTCTGACTCTCATGTTTGTTTTCAGGCTGAGTCTTTGAACATGGCTTCAGATGTAAGAATTTTTCAGGCAAGCATTAATTTCATCAGCTGGAGTTCTTGCAATGACTGGTAATGTTTGTCTACAAAACAAAAACAGAGAGTAGCACAGTGATACCTGTCATGATTTCTGAATTCTGTCTAATGTCTTTGAGTGTTTTGTCCAGGTCCTTAAATGCTTGCTTGTGTGCCGTGGTACATTCATCCCAGACAATGAAGCGTGTTTCTTCCAGTAGCTTAGCCAAATTGGTTCCTCTTTTGATGTTTGCAACTAGGGGTTTCATTGAGGTTCAAATCCAATGGATGTTTGAAGGTGCTGTGTCCTCTCCAGGCAACAGGATAGCAGCAATTCCAGATGATGCTACTGCTAGAGTTACTTTTCTTTGGAGTCTCTCTTCAGATAAATGAAGGTTAGTTACAAAGGTTTTACCAGTACCTCCAGGTGCATCCAAGAAGAAAATCTCTCCATTATTGTTGCTGATGTCATCAAGGACCTTCTGATACACTTGCTGTTGGTCTTGATTCATCAGAGACTCATTGTCTTCAACACATTGCCGTAGTTCTTCCACGTTGTATCCTGTTTCTCTCAAAATTTCTCTGTTGATTTGTCCAGTTTCTCTGTTTGGATTTGGCAGACCAAAACTGCTGAGATCTCTTTGAGCCAAGTTCATCACTTTCTCTTCAATTTCACAGACAGCTAAATTTGCGATCTTAGCATTCAATTCCAATCCTGGGCAAGCAAATCTCATTTGAAGAAGAGATATTTAAAAGTTAGAGAGTTGTCTCCCTTTAATTTAAAAAGTGTGACACAGACATTTTTGCATTCATTATATATATATATATATATATATATATATATATATATATATATGAATTGTAATGTACATATACAAGATCTGTCTGAAAAGTAATGGGACTAGTGTCACAAACAATTTATTTTAATTCCAAACAATAAACTCCATGGTTTTCCCATCAAAGTAATTCCCCTTGTGGCTAATGCCCTTCTCCATCCATCTCTGCCACGCTTCTATGCACTGCTGGAAGGATTCTTATTGGATGTCCCACTTGATGGCCTCCACGCCTTCAAAACAGGTCCCTTTGATGATCCCTTTGAGCTTGAGGCAAAGAAAGAAGTCACATGGAGTAAGATCAGGTGAATAGGGAGGTTGTTCCAGTATGGCAATGTTCTTCTGAGCCAGGATCTGCTGGATGGATGCTCATGTTGCTGTGAGCAGGTGCATTGTCATGGTGAAGCAGCCATGATTTATCCTGCCACAACTCTCATCTCTTCTATGTTTCTGAGATGAGGTATTGTAACTATTTACACTATTTACATCGTTTGAACTGTTGTCCTCATCTTTATTGTCATATTCATGACATTTCAACTGAAGAAGGCTAGAAATATAGACAGATCATGAAGGAGGCCAGAGCGTACAATGGTCGAAACTTTGTGACTATATCAATAAAGATGAGGACAACAGTTGGAACAATGTAAATAGTTATAATACCTCATCACAGAAATATAGACAGATCATGAAGAAGGGCAGAGTGTATAATGGTCGAAACATCATGAATATATCAATAAAGATTAGGACAACAGTTTCAAATGATGTAAATAGTATAAATCTAATCCACTTGTTTCCTTTAATTGCAGCATAAAAACAAATCTAATCCTATTATTAACTCTGGTTCACATTTAGCTTTGAAGTGTTTTCACAATTCCTAGGTAAGAATACTTGATGCTTAAGATTATAATCCCTTTTAATCATCATTAAGCCAGCAATTCTAATGATTAGCTGACATGCCAATTAGTTTGTAAACACTTGAAGAGAATTGATAAACAAGTAAAAAGAAAACTTTAAATAGTTTGATAAAAGAAAAAAAGATTATTTTCAATCTGTATTGAAAGAATGAAAATATTAAAAATGAAATCTCTTTTTTGTACACAGGTTGTCCCTAAAATCTGGGCACTTTGGCAAAATGCATATTTTCAAGAAATTAAATTTTGGAATATTAACAAATAGCATCTTCAGTATGATTTCCATCATTTGTGAGGCAAAGGTTGATGCGGTTTGTAACATTCACGTGAACTTGATGCAATAATTCCACATTGCCGCTAATTTTAATACATTCATTCTTTCTGCATTTAATCAAGTGTGATGCACCTGTGATTACACCTTCTCCTTTAGCATACCCCCAAAAGAAATCAATTCTTTCTTCTTATCTATCTATATATATATATATATATATATATATATATATATATATATATATATATATATATAAAGTCTAGACACATTGGCAAAAATCCCTATTTTCAATAAATTAAATTTTGGAAGATTAACAAATAATATCTTCAAGATGATTTCCATCATTTGCGATGCAAAGGTTGATGAATTTTGCAAGATTCACGTGAACTTCATTCAATAACTCCACATTGCCGTCAATTTTAGCACATTTACTCTTTATGCATTCACTCAAGTGTGTTGCATCTGTGATTTTCATTGAGTACACCTTCTCCTTTAGCATACCCCAGAAAAAGAAGTCAGTTCTTTCTTCTTTCAACAAAACAATGTTTAATCTGTGGAGGTAAAAAAAAGTATAGCTAATGAGATTTCCTCTATGTCCAGATTTTAGGGACACACCCTATATATCATTTTGCCAGTGCTTCTGTCTGATCTTTTAAGATAATACTTTTGACTCTTTAACATTTCTCTCCATTCCTGTTATTTGATTTCTGCATCTTTTCCTATAAATATAATCTTTCTTTCCATGAAAGTTTATGCTCATGATATATATATATATATATATATATATATATATATATATATATATATATAATGGGTGTGTGTGTGTGTGTATTTGTTTTCATTTCTCTTCTTTGAATGCTTTTGAGTTAACCCTTTTAAATAAAAAATAAAAACTCTAAACAAGCACATATATACCCTATTTTTGCTATAGGTCTCTAGTGTAATATATTTAACAGCCTGTCTTGACCACATAGCCACAGTGTTCTTTTAAACCTGTTTGGATAAATGCATTACATGTAATCTAGTCACATGATTTATGTATATGTATGATTGCTTTAGTGCTGAAGCTATGTAAACAAAGTAACCGGCTAACCACAGTGGTGAGTGTCAGAGAAGCACAATCACTCAAGGAGTATTAAAACATTCCCACCTTTCTTTGTGGTTAATTGAAATGGTTTCTTTGATTGACTGAAAAAGAAACTTCCTTCAACTGACATTTTTTAATAAAGTGACAGCCCAACAACCCAAATCATCCAAATGAATCCACGAATAGAAAACGGCATGCTTG
This sequence comes from Acanthosepion esculentum, assembly GCA_964036315.1. Taxonomy (NCBI): domain Eukaryota; kingdom Metazoa; phylum Mollusca; class Cephalopoda; order Sepiida; family Sepiidae; genus Acanthosepion; species Acanthosepion esculentum. The sequence continues at coordinate 75,542,628 of OZ038515.1, forward strand.
CTTTCCCTCCAGATACCAATATGCTGTTGAAATAGGCATTTGTAGTTGGTATAAGATCTTGAACAAAAAATATTTATCAAGTGTTTCAAGAAGTAGGACTTAAGAAATGGAAACTATGATTTGGAATATGTTTCAAAATTTTTGTAAGAATTTTTTGTGGGATATTTAAAAATAAAGATGATGGAAAGAAAAAAAATGAATTGGACGAGATTGCAAAAAAAAATTCTTTCGAAAAGAAAGTCTTGCCAAGAAAACACTGTTGCTACCACAGCTGAAGTATATGTAGTGCCCTTTGACCATGATTCTGGGGTAGTAGCACCCATTAGGGTCCCAGTTGTGGGCAAATAGTGAACCCCACCAAACAAAAACAAAACCCTATGAAAGTATAAAAAAATACACTTTTTTAGTAAAAATACCAGCAATAATTTTTTATAAAATTACCAACAATTTGCACATACTAACAAATTTTAACAACTTCACCGAAATCCATTTAAAGTGCTACCAAACAACCAACATGAAAGAACTTTCATGACTTTAAGCCATTAATAAACTACAATTTCTGAAATCAAACTGTATTTGAAAATGAAACTTCATCAAAACCACAACATAAAACACACATCACTCCCTCTAGTAATCATGTCCACACAAACATATATATATATATATACACAAAAGCTGAGTATCATCTACCATGTATTCAATTGGGAAAGCAGAATAACAAAACTACAACATAAAACACACATCACTCCCTCTAGTAATCATGTCCACACAAACATATATATACACAAAAGCTGAGTATCATCTACCATGTATTCAATTGTGAAAGCAGAATAACAAAACTACAACATAAAACATACACACACACACACACACACACACATCACTCCCTCTAGTAATCATGTCCACACAAACATATATATATATATATATATATATATATATATATATATATATATATACACAAAAGCTGAGTATCATCTACCATGGGAAAGCAGAATAACAAAACTACAACATAAAAACACACACATCACTCCCTCTAGTAATTATGTCCACAAAAATATGTATATGCACAAAAGCTGAGTCTCATCTACCATGTATTCAATTGTGAAAGCAGAATAACAAAACTACAACATAAAACACACACACATCACTCCCTCTAGTAATCATGTCCACACAAACATATATATACACAAAAGCTGAGTCTCATTTACCATGTATTCAATTGGGAAAGCAATTATCATATTTTTATTACTGCCAAGCTTGCAAGAAAATAAAATTTTGGCATTAAATGACCCACAAGGAGTTGATATGCCATTAAACAGGCAGATCAATGAATCAATTAGAACTTAAACAGTAGCTTTTGTTCCAATTCTATTCTCTAACCACTGAGCCATCTCTGTGAACAGAAACAGAGCTTTATTGACCACTAATCTGTCTTAATGAGTATTTGATTGTTTTGATCTTCTGTCACTGTTAATAACCAGTCTGTGGTAGATGTTTATTTTTAGGAAACATTTCTCTTCATTCGCTATCATTGCTATAATTTCTTTTCCAGTTGTTTCTGGAAGGTTTTTGCTTCCAACTCTATTCTCAACCCCCACTCCCTCCCCCAAGATGATCCCCTCTTCTTCTTCCTGTTCTTCCTGCATTGCAGACACTCGACCAAGAAAATCTTTGTTCATTCCATCAACACTGAAGAAAGCATTGATGTGACAGTTTAACCAAAATACAAAACAATGAAATGAAGAAATGTTTCTTGAACACTGTCTGGCATCAGTCAGCCAGTCAGTAAAAGCACATTTGGCTTTTTATATTACAACCAATGCTCTTTCTATATCTTTACAAGCATAGTACCCATAAAAAATGATGGGGTAATTTATCTATGGATTGCTAATTCCACCTTGGATCAGGGTATTGATTAATTTGTTTGTATTTATTTTGATTTTTTTTTGTTTTTGTTTTTTTTGTTTTTTTTTTACAGTTTATTAGCCCTTTCAGGGTTATTTAAAATCAAAACACATTTCACATTGTAGTAGCTTGTTTAGAGTGCTTAGTATTCCCAAACATCTCCCCGCCCTTGTCTAAATACTGACAGATCAGAGTATCTGTGCAATCTGCTTATGATAAGAGTGCATACTGTGAAAAGTGTTTCACAATATATATATATATATATATATATATATATATATATATATATATATATATATATATATAAAGTGAACATAGTAGTCAACACTTAGAGGCGACAGTCTGTTTCAAGCTAGTGCAATCGTCAGGCAACTAGTGCTGTTATTTTTCTTGGCTATTTATATATAAGGGACCCTTATATTTACACACGCTCTATCTCTGATATTGAGCACTTTATCCCATAAATATAGCACACTTTAAGACTATATTTCTTCATATATATATATATATATATATATATATATATTATATGCACAGTATGCATGCTCAAACACATGAATGTGTATCTGTGCCTAATCTCAGATTGTGTATATGAGTGTGTTTGTTTTTTTTTGTTTTTTAAGCTTTTCACCCCAGGCAAGGCTGGAAGCCACTAGCACGCTAGGGGTTACAGAGGATTTGGAGCGAGAGCAGATAGGAGTGTTAGAGGAAAGGCTGTGGAGAAGGATAGAGGATAGATCAAGCCAACTGGAGATGTCGATTGACGTTACACTTGAAAAGTTGGAGATTATAGTTATCAGGGAAACAGGAATGAGGAAGGAAATTCCATAGGCGTGAGGTGCGAGATATGAAGCTATTGGAGTAGAAGAGACGTCTACATTTAACAGTTTCAGAGCCTAGGAGCCAGCGATAGCAGCTCATCGGAGCAATTACCAATGAAGTTAACTAAAATGCATACACCTGTATGTATGCATGTGAGTGCGTGTGTGTGCGTGAGTGTCATCCCAAACACACAGAGGAGAATTTCTCCCTCCCACCACCAAACATAATCAAACACAAACAAGCTTAAATAGATCCAGCTTTTAAATAATAAACCAGTTTGTCTGATGATCACAAAAGTGTGAAACCCAGTGTCACATACTCATATCCATACAACTGAAAATATATATATATATATATATATACATATATATATATATATATATACATATATATATATATATATATATATATATACATATATATATATATATATATATATATATATATACATATATATATATATATATATAAAATACCAATTGGTAATTGGTAGGGATAATTCCAAGGAGGACATTAATCGAAAAGAGAGCTCAATGTAAATAACAGAGCAATATAATAATAATGAGTAAAGACAATCCTTAAAGATCCATTTTGGTTATAATTTATTTCATGAATATATTTAAATATTCATCTCTTCAGATCGAAGGTCTTTTTAGAAGACTTCTAAGAAAAAACTAATCTTCTTCTTCTTCTTCTTCCTTCTTCACATCCTTCTCCTTCCTTTTTATTACACCCAACATCATGCAGTTGTTTATTTATTTTTCAAAATAATAATGTAGTGTCTCTTATAGTTTTTTTTTTTTTTTTTCAATAAAAAAGCGATAGGTGGTCTTTTGATAAAAATTACCTGAGGATACCGTAAGGTTGAAACCAAGGTCACATATTTTAATTGACCTCTTGATTTTTAAAGTTAAAAGCTCTACATGCTATTTTTACTTTTGTTTTTTCACACGTCTATTGAGCCCTTTTTAATAGTACGGTTTCTTGGGCTGATTCAACTCTGACCTTTAACCTTTTAAGTAAAGGGTGTTCCAATAACTTGAACCGATTTTAAATGTGAATTAAGTTTAAGCATCTAATGATTTTTTTTCTTTTTCTTTTAGGTTTAACAACTTAAGTCTTTGGCAATTTCAACCATGGAAAGATTAACACTCAAACAATATGTTAAAGTTATCAAAGCCTATTACAAAAATGGATCTTCAAACAGAAATGCATTTCGTGCACTTTGCAACTTTTTTCCTCAATATAATCAACCAATTGAGAGTGCAATTGAAAACGATGTAACGATAAATAGAGGGGTCTGGATTTTGGGCCATATTCTTGTGCACTGCGGCAATGTTTTCAGCTGAACAGCATAAACAAGCATGCAGTGGTGTTTTCACATTTGCCACTGACCCAGTTTGTTTGAATTTACGAACAATTTTTCCAATTGCACTCTTGAAACTTTAACACGTTGTTTGATTCTTAATCTTTCCAGGGTTGAAATTGCCAAAGACTTAAGTTGTTAAATCTGAAAGAAAAAGAAAAAAAATCATTAGACGCTTAAACTTAATTCACATTTAAAATAGGTCCAAGTTATTGGAAAACTCTTTATTTTATATATATATATATATATATATATATATATATATATATATATAAATGAACATAGAAGTCAACACTTAGAGGCGACAGTCTGTTTCATGCTAGATGCAATCATCGGGCCCGATGATTGCATCTAGCATTAAACAGACTGTCGCCTCTAAGTGTTGACTTCTATGTTCACTTTTATATTTACACACGCTCTATCTCTGATATTGAGCACTTTATCCCATAAATATAGCACACTTTAAGACTATATATATATATATATATATATATATATATATATATATATATATATATATATATATATATATATATTTCACTTCACTGATTGATATTTTAAAGTTGAAAATATGGATAAAATGAGTAAATGAAGAATAGTTATAAAACCTTTACAAATTTAATGTTTTACTATTTATTTAATGGTCATATGTACCTCATTTGCTCAAAGAATGTCTTCTGTATTATTCTGTTGTTTATTTTTATAGTTTAAATAGTGCTTCAAAAAGAGGTGTGGTCGCTAACACTGACTTCCTTCCATTTTATTTTATTTACAAAAAACACAAACCTATACATTCGTCAAAAGGATTCATTTTTTATAAATAATGGCATTGAAGCACAAATAAGATTTTTTTTTGTTATGTACAAAAAATGTTATTTTCTTTTATCTTGAGAGCATTCCAGTTTTATTAAGTCAACTTTATTATTTAACCCAGAGCCACATTCAAAGCCTTTTTCTTTTATCTTCAAAGAATTGTTTTCAGTTTTAAAAATTTTAATTGTATTAATTTATAAAGTGTTAAATCTTATAAAATTCTGTATTAATTTGTAGTGGTCAGGTCATACTTTTATTAAGAAAAAACTATATTTACTAATCATAACTGGAAAAGCTTACTACAATTCAGTGGCTCCCAGTATTTTAAAAAGAATTTTAAAAAATTTTTGTATATGTATAAATGTGCCGATTTTTGTAAATGCAGACATCCATACACAACATAATCAGCAAAATAAGAATGGTAACCATAGCAAATTTTAAATTTATTGATAATTTTTTAACATTCTCAACCAGCATCTTCATAAGTCAGACAATAAAACCAAAGTACCTAAAATTCAACAAAATATTAGATTGCTTAGAATATTTTCATAAATTTTTAAGATTACCGAGTAGTTAAAAAAAGATTATATAAAAAAGTGTTTATATTGTATTTGCCAAGTAATTTTTACAGTTATGTGCCTATTACTTAAAAATGATGTGACAACACCTCGTAAAAACACCCACCTTATGTTTTTGTTAAAAAATGCTTTTCTCTTAAATTTTAAACTAAAAGTAATATTTGTTTTAATTCAGATGAAACTTTAAATCAGTTAATGTTTCTCAAATAAAGTTTCAGAAAGTATATTTCATTTTTGAAAGCTATTTTAATAAAAAGAGAATTATGATACTGCTCTATACACAACCAAACATACAATCTTTCTCTTTCGTATATTTTTCTTCATCTCTTTCAATGTCTTTCTCTCACTCTTTCATATACTCCCTATTTTTAAAGTCTTTTTTTCTCTCCTTCACTTTACCCAGTGATATTTCCACCACTGTTACCTTCTCCTTCAACCATTCTTCTTTCATCCAAGTCTTATAAACTTGACCAAATTGACCCACTAATCTATTTACACTTGAAGCTGTTTAGAATGACGTCCTTGTTTGACCAATTCCGGCTCTCTTTTGATATTCATCACTATGATGAATAGACTCGGTAGTTTTGCTGCCCCCACCTTCCACCTCCAAATTGTTGATTTTGGGGGTCAAACTAAGGTTACCAAATCCAACCAGGAAATAATTTTCTGCTAAAGCTACCATTTTTACGAGGATTCCTTATATTTCAAGGTGCTTCTTGAATGTTTATTCTAAATATTTCGGTGACATTTTTGATGGAGCTACTTTTTTACCAAATTCAGGGTTAAAAGAATATGCATTTATACACACACAAAATCTATTTCACACACCAAATGCCACAACTATTATAGTACAGAGGTAGTATCTCTTTGAGAATGTGTACGTAAATTTTGGAAAGATAACTTTTTCTGACAATGAGACTAGGGTTGAAATCTCATCATGGTTAATTTGTTAGGGAGATATCAGCCTAGAGAGGTGATCCCAGTGAACAGCACCTTTGGAAAGTGTCTGAAAACCAAATCACAGATTAACCCAAACCTTACAAGTGAAATTGGGTAGACGGAACCAATCGGAATCTATCAATGGTTGTGCTAGCACAAAGTTGCAGGTTACTGTGACTGAGGGTTTGAACATGCCAGTCGTGTTCAAAAAATTGATCACGCTAGATTATGTGCTCTCTCCCAGAAACTGTAACTAAGGTTTTCCCAGTATTGTTGCAGTATAAACCTCGTGTGGGTTCTCTGGGTTGAGCAGGTATCTGTAATAGTTTGGTTAGCCAAGCTGGCAGTCAGGTGTGCTTGAAAACAAGAAATAGCCAGTCATTTTTAGGTAGTACCAGTTAGATTTATTTTATTGGGTTGAAATCAGTGTTATCATTCTTGGGGATAAACACACACATACATTCATTTTTGTATAGTAGATTGGAAAGTTTTGCATTTTAATTCTTATAGTCACTACTTTTTCCTAACTTTGAACAGTTGGTAACTTTCCATTAGTATTGTCATTTAAGGCTTTCAAATTTACTTTACTAGTTTCACACTTAGTATTTTGATCTTTATAAATTGAATGTTTCCAAAATCTATTAATAAAAATCAATTTTTCACTGATTAAAACAATACTAAGAAAAATCAATCTTTAAGAAACAATGCTTTTATTCTTATTGTTGCATTCTGTGTCGTCTCTGAGTCCCCACACTACTACATCAAATGGTATCAAAGGAGCATTTCTTTTTCTTATTCGTTTCATTGGGGGGGGGACAGCTTGGATTCTAAGAGGCAGCAAGTCGAATGATGTCACAGAAACACATGTCACACATTGGCATCTCTTTGCGGATGATCTTAGCTGGTCTCTCAAACTGGGTGTGGGACTTTGAAATTCTTGTGGCCCTCTGTTGAATTCACACCTTTTTGGACTTATATCCAAAACCCAGACAAAAGCAATCCATCACTGTCAGAAGACCACGCCCACAAGACACTCTGGCCAATCACTGATCATTCTGGCCCTGACCTTCACATTCTATAACATTACTTGCTTTCTCTACATATGCTCTAAGAAACATAAGAATCTTGCTGTGCATCATGCCTTTCCTAGTAATCATGAGATTACTGGCATGACACAGACACAAGTAAAGGTATTGTTTGGCAAACCAAATGCAAATCTCTGATAGCAAAAGGTGCAAATTTAAAACAAATGACAACTAAGTTGTAAAACAATAATTCTATTTTTTTAATAAATGTGAAGTTAATGTAATGGATGTTGGCACTGAAAATGAAATTGGAGATCCAGGTTCAAATTCCAGGCTAATCAGTTGCATTCACTTTCGGATCTGTCTCTTCTTTCTCCAGTTATGGGTTAAATAGCAGGCTGGACTAAGCTTTCTAACCTTGTGTGGCAGCCAATCTACAAGAAAAAACTCTGAATTCAAACCATAGACAAGGCAATGAGAAAACACTGCACTATCTTTCCTAAGAATGCCTGGTGATTCACAGATAATAAAGTAAAGGAATCTGTGGAGAGCCATGATTGCCTGTGTCATGAAGGGACATGACATTTATTAATGTGAGATTGTAAGCCAATGATGTACCATAAAAAGTATTCTAATTAAAAATTTAGTTAATATTAGGTTGGTGCAAAAATAATGTCGTTTTTTGACGTTAAACGTCATGTTAGAAAACAACATTATTTTTGCACCAACCTAATAATATGAGGCATCCCCAAAAGGAGAGATATTGAGAGGGCTTGATATATAGCATAAGTTCTTCATTTTTGGCCTAATCTGGCTTTTGTAAAGGGTAGAATATAAAAAGTGGCAGTTAATGACAATATCCTTCTTAAATTCTCCCAATAGTCTTTTCTCTTTAAAAACAAGGAACTTCCAATATATACAGCATACCAAGAACCATATACCATCAAGTATATACTTATAGACTGTTCTGATTTTAACCATATATGGGAAAAATTCTATATAAAAAATATGAAATCTAAACAAGCTTTTCAGATAAATCAACTCGAATAACATCCTTAACTTTATAAAATAGGTGAGGCTTTACACAAAGATGTAATCTCTTGGATTAAAAAAAAGAAAAAGAAATTTTGTTTAGAATATCTGTAGCCTAAAAAAATTATCTAAAAATAATTTAACTACAAACATTAAATAAAATCCCAGACACAGACTTGAAAGAAACCAAATGCAAATCCATTACCAGCAAATGGCAAGAATCCTGGAATAAGTGCACACAAAATAAACTCCCCAAAATCCAACCCATCATTGGAAAATGACCTTTAGGGTATAGAAAGGTAAAACAAGAAGTGGTAGTTTTAGCTAGACTTCACATTGGCCACACTCACCTGACCCATTCTTTTCTCTTTTAAAAATGAAGAACCTCCAATATGTACAGCATACCAAGAACCATCAATACCGCCAAGCACGTGGGTGGTCCTAGCTAGACTTCACGTACCAAGAACCATCAATACCGCCAAGCACGTGGGTGGTCCTAGCTAGACTTCACGTACCAAGAACCATCAATACCGCCAAGCACGTGGGTGGTCCTAGCTAGACTTCACGTACCAAGAACCATCAATACCGCCAAGCACGTGGGTGGTCCTAGCTAGACTTCACGTACCAAGAACCATCAATACCGCCAAGCACGTGGGTGGTCCTAGCTAGACTTCACGTACCAAGAACCATCAATACCACCAAGCACATACTTATGGACTGTGCTGACTTTAACCATATCCAGAGAAAATTCCATAAAAAAGTACAAAACTAGCAGTTTTTCACACAAACCAATACCTTCCTTAACTATATAACAGGTGAACATTTACACAAAGATGTAATCTCTCACAGTCAACCAAAATACTTTAGAACCTCTCTAACCAAAAACTCACTAAAGAATTTAACTATAAACTTACAAAAAATAAGTATGCTAAATAAAAGATTTGGCTTTAATATCACCTACAAACGTTGATGTGCTGTTAAACAAGAAAAAACAAACGAAAGCAAATTCACTCAAAATGTATAAATCACAGACACATTGATGTATTTCCAAAGACAGAAAGTTTGTTTCTTAATTTCATGACCATATAAAATTTTCCAGGTGAATCAGTGGCACATTGAAGGTTATCTTTTAATCTCGATCTTTTCTTGTAAGCGTGTTTAACAGAGAAGAGAACACACAAAAAAAGTCTTTGAATAACAATTACTACTTTTCAAAAAAAAAAAAAAAAACTATTTGACACAGATATTGAACATAATCTGTCCCAAAATTGTTTTGCGGAGTTACTTCCTAATGAGCTCCTGCATCTCTTCTGTGCCCAAGTTAAAAAAAAGGAAGGTATATTTTCTCAAACTTATATCTTACAGGGGCTAATTCTAATTTCATCTTCTATCTTTGACCTTTTAATCTTGTCCTCTTAGAGGTTAAAATTATTTTAATTTTGGATTGTGAGTTGTGACCCCTCACAGATGTGCCTCATCTAGATACACGGTCTACTGGACGACCCACATTTGGTTTATTCATGTGACCTGCAGCTTTATTGGTCATCCTACCCCTTCATCTAAACAAGGTCTTACCTGAATACAAAGATATGTCAAAGCTTTCTCTTTGTTTGTTTAATGGCATATCAACTACTTATGGGTCATTTCATGCCAAAATTTAATTTTCATGGGAGCATTAGTAATTTCATTTACAAAATATAATTTTTTTTTTTTTTTCAAAAGTGTATTGCTGGTATTTTTTTTAATATGTAAATGTATTGCTGTTATTTTTACTATAAAAATGTATTTTTATACTTTCATAGTGTTTTACCACAGTTTGGAGGGGTAGCTATTTGCCCATAGTTGAAACCCTAATAGTTGGTACCACACAAGGTCAGGGTGGACCTGGAAACAACAGCGATTAAGAGGTGGTTCCATACTCCTCAAAACCTCCTGATCAGAGGTCTTGTTGCCGGATGTAATTTATCATCCTACCCAAGACAGGTCAAAGCTTTCTGTAAGATGACTACGAGTTAAATAGATTTTAGCGTTATATACTCACATTATTGTTTATAAAATAGATAAACAGTCAATGTACCTAAAAGGACCAGCTCACTTGTGAGTCACTTGTCAATATCTTTGGTAGTGTGGGTTATGTTACTGGAATGGTGCCTTGTCTGGCACAAGACCAAAGAAGACAGTAAACAAAAAATGATGCCCATTTGAAGTGGCTTATTCAAAAACACTCCTTTCTCTACAGCAATTAGAATGGTTATGGCATTTTTTGTCCCAACATTCCCAAATATTGGCATTAGTATCAATAGATGCAAATACAGTTGCCAGATAAATCAATAAATGCACCCACACCATCAGCACTACCATAACAGCTACTGCTGCTACTACTACTTGTACTACTAATACCATTTTGCTTATTTACTGATTTAATAGGATAGAATAGGTTTTTTGTTCTTCTTTTATACAAAGCCAAATGAATCAGAGGGACTTTGCATTCTACTATTTGAAATAGTTCTATAACCCAGTAATAGTATTGGTAGGTAACTATTGATGGTGTCACTCAATGGGGAAAATGCCTTCAACCCCATTTTCACCATCTGCACCATTTTTTTCTGCAATTCCATTCAATTGTGGATGGTATGGTGGTGTTTTATAAGGGAGGCATATAATTTGTTTTAACCATGAACGCAAAGTTTCATCACAAAATTCTGGTGCATTGACACAGGCTAACGTTTTTGACACCCCATTTATGGAAAATATTACTCGTAATATTTGATTTACTGTGGCTGCCTTCATATCCTGAACTCTAACCACTTCGGTTCATCCAGAAAATGCAACAACTAAAATTAAAAACAATTCTATGCCCTTAACATGCACATGATCCATATGAACGTGAGCTCATGACTCTTTTTCTCTAGGCCATAAATATATCTTGGTTTGGCAAAAGTCTTTTATTTCTTTACATTTAAGGCATTTTTGTATGTATCGCGTGAATACTCAAGCCACCATGCTTTCAATTTTAATCGTCTATGTGTTACTGTTATTCCACAATGAATATCATCGTGTACAGTTTTTATTACATCTTAATCTCTCTGGTGGTATTAAAACATCTTCATTGCATATAAGACCCTTCTCTATAGTTAACCTGTGCCTTATCTCTTAATAGGGTTTCTCTGCCCCAGAACAATCATTCCATTTGTTTAATACCGGATCCTGTAAGGTTTCAAATGCAAGACAATCTAAGGGTAATACATATTTCAATTTAGAGCAATATTTTATCTTCTGAATTATTAGATCTTTCTAATCATTCATTTTGAACTTTAGTCTTGATAGAGCATCTATGTGTGAAATAGTGTTTCCTTTCACATGTTCTATGTCAAAGTCACAGGCCATGGGCTTTATGGCCCATCTTGAAATTCTAGAAGATGTAACTTTAGGTAACTCCTTCCTGGGGTTAAAAATAAACTCTAAAGGTTTATGGTTAGATTTAAGCAGAAACTTCCTGCCTAATAAAAACTGGCAAGCTCTCTCTGTGTTCCATATGATAGCTAACATTTCTTTTTCAATATTTGAATAGTTAGACTCAGCTTATGCTAACCTTCTAGAAAGGTACATTATAGGATGAGCTTCTTGAGACAGAAATTACTGATATGGTACACTCACTTGTGTCTATAGTCACTTTCTTTTTAGGATAAACAATTTTGACTACTGTTTTTTTTTTGGGGGGGGGGGTTATAAGTTCTTTCTTTAAAATTTTCAAATACTGTATTCTGTCATTTAATCCATTTAAATTGGTTGATCTTTTTTCATAACTCCACAAAGGGTTATATCAATTCCCTATACTTTGGCAAATATCTGCTGTAAAAATTGGCTAACCCTAAAAAAAGATTCTAGTTCTTTTTATTTGTAGGAGTAGATACCTCTACTATTTTCTTTATTAAAATTTATCCAGTGTCAAGTTTTTCAAACCCATAAAATCTGGAAGCTTCTTGTAGTTTGTGTACATTATTTGTGTATTATTATTATTTTTTCCAGCCCTTGTTTGCTTATGAGAACCTTTTGTCCTCTCAACAATAACCAACTTCTTTCTTTCTCAACCTCAAATTTCTCTTTATAATGTCTCAAATTTGTGAAAAGGTCAAATCCTCCAATTCTCTGAGATACACCATGCCAGAGATATTTCTGAGGGCCTCACATCCTGCTGAAGCCAAAAAGAAATTTGTAATCTTCTTCTCCCCTTTTGCAACTTTGTTGTCTTTTAATTTCTTTATCTGCGCCTGGGCACCAAAACAACGAATACATGTTTCCACAAAGTCTGGCTAATTCAATGTTGTTAGAGATCTCATCAGGGATGCCATATTGTTATGATGTCTTCTAGTCCATAATGTAGACGTTCTACTCTGCATCGAGTGACGACTGACTTATTAGTAGTCGCTCGACTCTATGCAAAATGGGACACGTCCATTTTACCTATGTCACTAAAGTTTCATTCAGTATTAATGTGGAGAGTTGGACTGTGTTCATGTAGGATTCTGCAAAGGGATAAACTTGTTTTTTTTTTGTGTTTGCTATTAAAACATATCCTACAAAAAAAGAAAAAACAGGTATGATGGAGTAATGGATTATGGCTTGGATTAGGGGAATCGAAGAGCCAAGTTCGAATTCCAGTCGAGTTCATTGCATTAACTTTCATTCTAATACGCTTTGGTAAGGTATAAACCAATCTCATCTATGGGTACATAGTAGGGCAGACTGTGTTCTATAGCCTTGGTTGGCAGCCAGTCTAGGAGAAGGAAAAACACTGAATTGAAATCAGCCTGGGGAGAGTTGGACTATCTTGCCCAAGTTGCATAACTTCCACTGTGGCTATGGTGTAATTTATTTTATTTTTTTTAATAATCATTTCACCCCAAGAAAGACAGGAATGCCACTAGTTATGCAGGGAGGGGGGGTTACAGAAAGTGAAAGTGAGAGAAGACAGAGTATTAGGTGGATTGAGGAAAGGATAAAAGATGAATAGGATTTCAGAAGACAGAAGATGGTGATTGATGTTACATTTAAAGTTTTAAAGATTGTAGTTTTCAGGGATGCAAGTAAGTGGAAGGGAATTTCACAGTTGGGAAGTGCAAGAAAAGAAACTGTTCGAGTAGAAGTGGTGGCTACATTTAACTATTTCAGCAGTAAAGGGGTGGGACCTACCTAGCTGCCAATCTAGTAGCATGCTTAAATTCATGTAGTCAGGGTACCAGGGAAAAAATCTTGTCAGAGCAGTTGCCATGAAAATATTTGTAGAAAAGACAGAGGGAAGCCATGTTGGTGAGAAAGTGAGTGAAGTCGAGATGCCAAGTCAGGATCGATTACATTGCAGATCCTTCTTTGGATTTTGTCAAGGATCTCGAGATGAATAAAAGAAGCACCGGACCAGATATGGCAACAGTATTCGATGCACGGATGAATGGTAGATTTGTAAATATGCAAGTTGGACACTGACGAGAAAAACCTTCTGGCATGACACAGTAGATGTAGTTGATTTGATGTAGTTGTTCCACTTCAAGTCAGTTGAAAAAGGCTAAGAAGGCCCAGTGTATTGCTCTCATGGAGTCTAGCATCAGCCATGCTGATGGCAGCCAGGAAAGTTTCTCTATGGTGGTTAGAATGAGAGCAGTTTCACTTTGGAGAAATTAAAATTTACAAATCATATTCTGCCCCAGTTAACCACTGACTGGAGGTCCTTTTCAAGAGCAGCAGCCAGATTAACTTTGTCAGCTCTGACAGATTTGCTATTGAGACAGGAGTAAATGGTAGTGTCATCTGCATAAATGCCTACTTGGGAACTGATGATATCAGGAAGGTCATTGATGAAGATCAGAGCAGCATAGGATGCAGGATAGAGCCTTGCGATATCCATGCTTGTGTGAAAGGATCTGGAATCAAGCCCATTCGAAATGACCTTCATTTTACAATTTGTTAGGAACAATTGGATTAAATCAAACAATCGTCCTATAATAATGTAGCCTTGGAGCTTACATAGAAGACCAACATGCCAAAGCCTGTCAAACACCTTTGAGATATCGAGAGCCACAGCTGAAACTTCACCATTATCATCAAGAGCGTGATATACATATTCAGTGATGGCCATTAGTGCATCAGCAGTAGACTTGGTAAAACAGAAGTTATATTGTTTGTCAGAGAGTAGGTCATGAGAGGTAAGGTGCTTAACCAATTCAGCAGTGATTAAAGCCTCAAATACTTTGCTGAAAAGCAGTAAGAGACTATTGAAATGATAGTGTTCAGAAGGTTCTCCAGAGTTCTTAAAAACAGGAACTACAGAGAAGGATTTCTATTAAGCTGGAAAGCAGGAAGCAGCAAGGCAATAGTTTGAAGAGAACTGGAGCTAGCTCGGAAGCACGTTTCTTTAGGACAACAGCTGGGGTCCCATCACCTCTGCTTGCCTTGTTGGAGTCTAATTTAGAAATGATGTTCAAGACCAGTGACTGGTTTATGTGCATATCACTCAGCAGAGCCTCAGTTCTGGGTGGGGAAATCAGGTGTGGGTACTCAAAATGAATTGAGTTGGAAGAAAATTTTTGAGCACAGCATTCTACCTTATCTGCTGTAGATGTCAGGACTTTGAATTGATTGAATAGAGGATGGATTGAGGATTTGCTGTTGTTGAGCACACTCTTGCAGAGCCACCAATAAACTCTAGAACCGAAATTGCGAGATGCTATACGTGGTTTCATTCTTTTTATCAAACAGTAACTTTGCTTTGTTGTGGACATACTTGCACTTATGAGCAGAGACAAAGATACGTCTGTTGCAATCAGACGTCTTTTGCTGGTACAGCCGGAAGAAGTGATTCTTGTGAGTTGTAGTGGCTGAGCCTGCAGGTGAGAACCAAAGAGATGAATTCAGTTTACCTTGGTATTTCCTTGATGGAATGAAAGCATCGGTGCCAGCTTTTCCCCAGGAGAAGGAGATCTTTTTGCACAAGATGATTAAAAGCTTCATTCCAAGGGACATCATGGAACGAGCCCGAATCTGCTAAATGAGAAATAAAAAATGATAATATCCTGAAGGTAATTATTTTTCAATGTGTTACCAACCAAAGCATTCCAAACAAAAATTGTATTATATAAAGAAATCCATTGGTTGGTACAATTTCATTTCAAGAATCAACTGGATATCTATCACATATATAACACATATTATATAAAGTTAAATTGGAGAGAAGGTAACCTGAGCACACACGCATTACACACATATATATATAAATATATATATATATACATACATATATATACTAAAGTGTATCAAAATACTTTTACAAAGTTTGGGGACGGGTTACTCACACCAAAACAGGAACAAAATGTCCATATATACAGATGTCTGCAAATCCTTCGTTTTTACGATGCTAAGTTTAAAGTTTATGGTAGATGCTTTTAAATGTACAATCCAAGATATAATCACAAATACTTTTACAAACTTTGGGGTGGGTTCCTGACACCAAAACAAGGTAAAATGTCCTCATAAATATATGTCCAAAAGGCCATCATTGTACCTCAACACAACAACTATTCAAAATGTTCTCCACTTGCTCTGGTACAGCCAGACAAAGTGATTCCTGTGGGCTATAGCAGCCACACATACTGGTGAGAACCAAGGAGATGAATGCGGTTTAACTTGGTATTTCCTTGCTGGAATGAAAGCATCAGTGCCAGCTTTCACCCAGGAGGAGACTTCAGACATGCATTTGTGAATGGGATGATTAAAAACTGCATTCCAAGGGAGGTCACATAGGAAATTGTTGTATTGTGGATTATACAATATAAACATCAAAGTAATCCCGAGTGGAACACAGGAAATCAGGTAACAAATAACAATGGTTTATTGTACGTAAAGTACAATGAGCAAGAGTTCATAATACTAAGGAAAACAGGAGATAAGTCACGGAGGTTCGTAAGGATTGCCTTCGCTCAACTCTGTCTGTCTCCCTCTCTAATAGTTCGTCAGTCTTTTATAGACTGACCAATCAATGTCAGGGTGTGCCAGGTTGTTCCACTATAACAGAAATCACAGAACAAGTCTCAATTCTATTAATTATGTTCACACAAACATGTATATGCACAAAACAGTGTATTATCTACCATGTACTCAACTGTGAAGTCAGAATAACATATTTTTATTACTTCAGAGCTCCCAAGAAAATTAAATTTTGGCATTAAATAACCCATAAAGAGTTGATATGCCATTAAATAAACAAAGGCACATTGATTGAATTTCGTAAGAACCTTATTTCTTTTGTCTGGCCTGTTCAGAAAAAGGGGTTGAATTTGAATTTTTATTTGGGATGTTAAAATTTCTTTAAGGTTTTTTTTTCCTGTTTATCTTAAGATTTGGATATGTTTCAAGCTTTTCTTTTCCAGTCACTCCCTGAAAAATACTAAACAAAAAACAAAAGTGTAAACTATATCCAGGAATTCCCTCTACAAGTTGTTATTCTACCTTATTTCCTGCAGAAATGTCTTATCAGCTATGGAATGTCAATCTACACAATTCCCCTTCCCCTGCCTACTGACCCCATCTTTTTCTTAGAGATGAGATTTATCCAGAGCCCCACATTTTTGTATAGGCCTCTCTCTCTCTCTCTCAAAATGGGTCAAGATGAGAAACCTGTTTCCTTTTGGTTACAAGCCCTTAACTCAGGAAACTTAATTAAGATTTGTTTCATGTCCCACTTGGCTTTTTAATTTTTCTTTCTGAAATCTATTTTAATGTGTGTAAGTGTGCACGTGTACATATATATATACATATATATATATATATATATATATATATATATATATATACACACATTGCTAAAAGATTGAGAAATTATATCTCTAAATCTGATCAGTTGCTAAAGAGCGAATACCAAACAACTTAGTTTTGCTTACAAGAAAATCTTTTCTTATATGCCAGTATATGATGGTTGACCACTCGTATCCAAGGATGCCTGTCTACTAGGCTAGCTAGCTAATCCCTGCTGCAGACACCTTCTCAAGCACATTTACGTTTGTTCAACATCCACAGAATCCACATGTGGTTTATACTGCAACGGTTACAGTTTCTTGGGAGAGAGCGTGTTATCTAGTATGATGAACAGTCTGAACAAGGCCAGCATGTTCAAACCCTCGGTCACAATGACCTGTGACTTTGTGCTAGGACAACCATTGACAGCTCCCAAAAGGTTCCATCTACCCATAAGGCTTGGGTCAACCCGTGGTATGGTTTTCAGGCACTTTTCAAAGGTACCACACACTGACATCACCTCCTCAGGACTGATAACATCAAGAAGTCACCTTTCTGACAAATTGACCATGATAAGATTCGAACCTGGATCTCATGGTCAGAATTCGAATGTTTTAACCACTTGGCCACTTGCCCAGTATATATGTATACATATATTTTATATTTATATGGCTAATGTGTATATGTATTCGATACAGATACTTTGTTTTTAGGGCAATATGTTTTGCTGTGTGTATGTTTATCTAAAGTCTACATGATGAATTTATATCTATTTGTATGAGTATATTGATTGATTGGGTTTTTCACAGCTTATCAACCCTTTGCCAGGAAATATTTTTAGATTGTAAGATTTTTTTTTAGATAATAATAATTTAGTGATACAAGTTTTACTATTTAACCCATAGCTAGGGGTAGGTGAATTCATACCTAATCAGAATTTGATAAACAAACATGGCATTATAATGGGGATATAAAGTGGGGGATTAACTTTACATTAAAATCGATATTTAAACTGATCCCTCACTTTGTAGTCATGGTAGTTTCTATACATTTATATTCTGGAGAATGTAAATAAAACTAAAAGACATACTTGTGTAGCTAATCAGTATTTCATTGATTGATTGCTTTTCTATGGCTTATCAACCCATAGCAATCTATTTAAAACCAGAAAATATTTTGAGATATAAAATTTTTTTTTTTGAATTATGATCTAGTGATACAAGACTACTAATTAATCCATAGCTGGGGAGAAAAGAGGTGAATTCATACCTTTCCCTAGTGTATTTGAGTGTAAGTGAATATAACAAACCCAACTAGAATTTGAACTCAGCTATTCGATTAAAAATTCTGAGCCATTATCCATTACACCACCTGCACATCCAAACATAAAGCACCTGGTATTTCCAAACGGTTTCCCATCTAAGTACTGACCAGGCTTGATGTTGTTTAACTGCTGTGATTGTATGAGAACCAGTGTTTCAACATGATATTTGTGTGTGTGTGTATATATTCATGTTTCCATTTGTGTGAGTATATATTCGTATGCATCCACTTCAATGAGTATATCTACATATAAGTCTGCTTGAGTAAAAATATATTATGTGTGTATCTATGTAAATGTGTGTATCTATTTATGTGAATATACTTTGTGTCTGTGAATGTGTGTGTGTGTGTGTGCACATCACTTTGTGACTATATTTATATGTATCTATGTGAATATATATGTGTGTGTGTGTGTGTGTATCTATGTGAAAATTTTATTTACATATATAAATATATATGTGTGTGCGTGTGTGTTGCATTTTTACCTTTCTTAAAATAAAAAAGATAAAATGTCGAAAATGCTGCTTATTTTCTTTCAGCTTCAATGTGAGCCAATTAATAAAGAAAGATGAGCCACTTTTAACAAAACATCATACAAACTTGTATGACAACCAACACAATATAATCAAATGTGGTCTTATATATATATATATATATATATATATATATATATATATATATATATATATATACACACACATTTTCAAGATAACATGAAATATCCTTCTTTAGAATTTGTGTTATAAATTAACTAGAGCTTAGTGTTATATCCAAAGCTGTGGAAACATACAAGGTCTGTCTGAAAAGTAATGGGACTGGTTGTGTTGTGTGGGCATCTGGGCAAAAGAGGGACAAGTGGATTGTGTTATCATCTAACATGATATTTTGGGAGTATAAATCTATAATCTTATTGTTTGCTTCACTCGTTGCATAAGAAGAGATGAGAGTTGAGTTGTGGCAGGATAAATTGTGGCTGCTTCACCATGACAATTCACTTGCTCACAATGCCATGAACATCCGGCAGTTTCTGGCCAAGAAGAACATTGTTGTACTGGAACAACCTCCCTATTCACCTGATCTTTCTCTGTGTAACTTTTTTTCTTTTCCCCAAGCTCAAGGGGAGCCATTTTGAAGGCATGGAGGCCATCAATAGGGTCATAATAACTGAGCTGAGGGCCATCCAAAAAGAGTCCTTCCAGCAGTGCATAGAAGTGTAGCAGAGAAGGATGGAAAATGGCATTAGACTTGAGGGGAATTACTATGAAGGAGAAACCATGTAGTTTGTTGTTTGGAATTGAATAAATTGTTTGTGACACCAGTCCCGTTACTTTGCAGCCAGATCTTGTATATAATAGTGTATGATACAACATCTTTTAACAATGTCTCGGCTGTTGTGCTCTTCAGGTGCATGTCGATTTGGATAAGCCATGGGGGAATGTCAAACTTAACACTTTATTTAATCTACAGGGTTAGATTGTTCTCATTCTGCTAACCATGTCTAGGGATATCTCATCTTTTTCTTATTTTCATATTGCTCAGTTATTACTTGCCCCATTTTCCACTGAGTCCAAGAATGGACTGCCCATCCCCTGGCCCCTGTAGATTAAATAAAAGGTTCCATTCCAGATCAAGAAGCACCTGATAGATACTTGAGTGCATAACAGATGAAATGGTCTGATAACAACAACAAAGATGAGTACAATAGTCTGCTTTTAAATAATGATGCCTCCTCATCCTAGAAATTCAAACTGAAACAACCTGTTTTATGATGTATTTGTATTATGTGTTGCGCTTTGTTGTTTAGCTTAATCTGGGCTTCAGTGTATCTGATCAAAACCAAAATGGTGGTACCTACAAGATATTGCTGTCAACATCTTTATGGTTATTTATTTCTAGTAAATAGCAATTTTCTACTTTCACTAAAATGGGCCAGGTAACAATTCTACAATAATACAGCAGTGAAAGTATTAATGACATCTAATGAAAAATCAAAACAGTTTTTTGTTGTCGAAAATAATCACTAGTATCTTTCAAAAAGAGATTTTTCTAATCTTTTTAATTTCTTTTTTTCAGTCCTACTTTGTGACAGATTACGATCCTACCATTGAAGATTCCTATACCAAACAATGTCAAATAGACAGTGTTGTCGCTCGCTTAGACAGTAAGTACTTAAATAGTTTTCTTACCTTAAATTAATCATTAATTTTTTTTTTTTTTTTTTTTTTTAAAAGCTAAAATGTCTAAATTTTGCTGACACGCAACCAATATTTCCTAATCTATCAGTTGGTTACATTTCTATTTCTAAACAAACTCCTTAGATTCTTTTTCTTTCACCTTTAACCCTGGAAAGAGTTGTTGGGACTCTAACATACTGAGCTGTCCTCCATTCTCCTTCATCTGTCACGGTCATATGCCAGAGCCTACGTCTCCACGAATGGTTTCTTGGTGTGTTCATCATGTGGCATATCTTGGACATTTTAACCTGACGGAGCCCATCCCTCTCCAGGTTAGACAACAGCCGATGTCCTCTAACTAGGTGGCTCACCTTGGTCATGAACATGTGGCTGGTCAGTGATCTTTATCAAGGAGGGTCTTCACACAGTGGTGCTGTTAACACCACCCTCGTGTGAGTTTAGCCCACCAGCTGAAGTGGTTTATTGGAATATAACAAGTTGGGAAAAAAATTTCACTCTTTACATTATAAACACATAACTATATCTTTTGTGTTCACCTTGTCATTTAACTGTATAAAAGCAAACAGTCACACAATTTTGTTTTCTTCATTTGCTTATAAAAACTCAAAAAGAACTTCAATAGTTACATAATGAACCGATTATGCCAAATATATGAGTACAGAAGAAGCTTTACTAATTGACTTATATAGTAGCTGTAAAAAAAAATAACTGGATTATTATGACCAGATTGGCACTTTTAACTGGATATGAACTTTGCATAGTATCAAAGTGTGGCATCAAGGCGTTACTGCCCGGGATCAGTGCAATAGCTGTACACTCTGTGGTGAAAGGGTTTATACACTCAATATAGCCATCTGACAGCAAAATTGGGAAAAGCGGAGGTGGAAGGTAAGAAAAAAGTTAGAGAGAAATGAAAAGCTGGTGAAAGGAAAGTTGGGGAGGGGTGGCAAAAAAAAAGAAGATATAAATAGGTCATAAGTTTTACTACACCTTTACTCCTTTAAAGTGGGTGAAGCTTATTTTATTTTTTTTATCTTTTGGGTCAAGATGCACACTTTATTTAAGTAGGTAGGTAGATACTGCAGGAGTAATATAGTAATTCTATAAAACTTAACATGACTATATATTTAATCGTCATACTGTTTTATCTTCCCTTTTTAGTAACAATAACAAGAAGCATTACTTATTGCTACTAAGTGAACTTGCCTTGTGTTAGCATAAGCCTAAACCATTAGTAAGTAGGGGATATCAGACTGCTAATTTGGTGTTTTTTGTTTCAGGTTAGGTTTTTGGTATTTTTAGCATTAAGTTTTAGTTGTATAGGTAAAAATTTTAAATTACTCATGCAGGAACTGTAACCAATCCATTTGCAAAATTATTTAAGACTAACCTCATTTTTTGACAATACTGATGAATTAGTAAATTATAAAAATTCTATACGATAACTTTGTTTTAATAAGTTTTTTTTTATGCAAATAAATGGGCATCTCTACTGCATTGAATTTTCACATAGTTCATCCATTTAATTAATCAAACTTGGACCTTTGTGTCAAC